>JAJPUD010014111.1:0-26337 GCA_023553655.1 Myrmecobius fasciatus
AAAAACTGGAGAGAAGAGAGTGGAAGCAAGGACACCAATAAGAAGGCTTCTTCAATAGATTTTGCAATGGATCATGGGGTCCCAATCTAGAATCTGTATGGGTAGAGAGAAGGGGATAGATATGGAAGATGTTGTGGATATAGAATTGATAAGACTTTCTTAATATATAGTGAGTTGAGACAAGAGTAATCTGAGATTGGAAACCTAGGTAACTGCAAGGCTTAATGTGCCCTCAAAAGAAATAGACAAATTTGGAGGAAAGAGAGATTTTTGGGGAAATGTAATGACTTTTGTTTTATATAAGTTCAAAGTTCCTAGGAGCTATCCTAGGTGGAGGGATCCCTACTGGCAGTTGGTAATGAAAGACTGGAGTTTTAAGAGAGATTAGGGATAGATAAATAGATTTGGAAGTTATATAAATGGAGGTGTCACTGGAACCCATGGGAGCTGAAGAAATTTCTGAAAGTGTTTATAGGCAAGGCTTTTAGGACCACCCCAAGGCCCATTTAACGGGCAGGAACATAATAGTATTCTATCAAAGAAGGCTGAAAAGATAGCCAGGAGAGCAGTGTCATAAAAGTTGGGAGAAGAGATAATATTTAAGAGAAGGGAGTGGTCAACCTGCTGAGATGAGGTAGTACTGTTCAGTTATTTTAGGCATGCTGAATGAATGTTGAAAACTCTTTATGTGTATTTAGAAAAAGAAAATACTATTAAGAAGGAGAAAAAAAATCTACTGGTTCCTATACCGAAGCACTCCATCCCAAACTTTAGTAACAGATTACAGATTTTACCCAAACAACGTCAAGACTAGTTTTGAACCTGGAAAATGCTTCTTGTCACCCCATTTGGAGTTTTCATGGTAAAGATACTAGAGTGGTTTGCTGTTACCTTCTCCAGCTCATTTTACATACGGGGAAACTGAGTCAAACAGGGTTAAGTGACTTGTCCAAGATCACAGTTAGGAAGTCTCAGAGGTCATATTTGAAGTTGAGTCTTCCTGATAGTACTTTATCCTCTGCACCCCCTAGTAACACACAAAGGTATTAGAAAAAGTGATTGCATTTTGTAGTTGAGATCCATTTGTAGATTAATTAGAATTGAGCTTTGAAGTCAGAGTCCTAGGGCTGGGGAAGAGATATTGGGAAGGTAAGGAGATAAGGACAACTTGTCTAGTGACATTGACTGAGAGTTTGGTTGTAAAAGGGAAGAAGAGAAGTATGAGATGATTTGAGTGATTTGGTATGCTGAAGTCAAAGTCAGAACCAGGGCTGGCCCTCAGGGCAAGAAGGGAAATGTGCCCAACTGATACTATTGAATGTTTATTTTCTTTAAAGGAAGAAGATAGGAGTGGGACCTTGTGATAAAGCAGAGCTCGGGTCATGGGCAGGCAGAAGTTTGGGATCATGAAAAAGTAGCAGGTCTCCTGCTTAGATAGCAACCTGATTGAGTCTGGGATTCCTAAGACCAAGTTTGGGGAAAATAAGACTTTAACCTTTGCTGGGGTTTAGAGAAAGGCCAAGCCCTGACCTGGGGCTCTTAAGGGGCTGCTTTGTGACCCATCTCACAGTCCAGGGAGACAGGACAATTAGATGGCCAGGAAATGATCCTCCTCATCTATGAGCAACTCAAGAAGTGGAAAAGGGAGAGAACACTTGGCCTGCATCTTCCTGAAAACGTGTATCCCTTTTCTATCTCATTGAAGCTTCTTAAGCCTTCCTATTTCCTAGAGCCTGGCAGTTGGATGTGGAGGATGATCTTGAAAATCAAGGAAATGAAGAGTCACTTCTAGTAAAATAAAATAATAATAATAGTAATAGTTACTAACTTTTTAATATGGTGCTTACTATGTACCAGACATTGTGATTTTTTAAAAACTTATTATTATTTTCTTAGGCAATTGGGGTTAAATGACTTGCCCAAGGTCACACAGCTAGGAAGTGTTAAGTGGCTGAGGCCAGATTTGAACTCAGGTCCTCCTGACTTCAGGGCTGGTGCTCTTTTTTTTTTTTTTTTTTTGCTTTTTGCTGAGGCAGTTGAGGTTAAGTGACTTGCCCAGGGCCACACAACTATGGTGCTTTTTTTTTTTTGCAAAACATATGTATGGGTAATTCTTCAACATTGACCCTTACAAAGCTTTCTGTTACTAATTGTTCCCCCTACTCCCCACCCCTCCCTTAGATGGCAGGAAATCCAGTACATGTTAATTATGTTAAAGTACTTGACAAATCAAATATATATACATATACACACACACACACATATTTTCACCCTTATCATTGTTGTGCAAGAAAAATCGTATCTACAAGAAAAAAAATCAGAGAAAGGACACACAATGCAAACAAACATCAATAGAGAGCATGAAAACATTTCATATCCCTCTCTCTGGGTATATATGGCTTTCTTCCCTGAACAATTGGAGCTGGTTTGAAACATTTCATTGTTGAAGAGAGCCATGTCCATCAGAACTGATCATCATATAGTCTTGTTGTTGCCGTGTATAATGGTCTCCTGGTTCTGCTCATTTCACTCAGCATCAGTTCATGCAAGTCTCTCCAGGCCTCTCTGAAATCATCCTGCTGGTCGTTTCTCACAGAACAATAATATTCCATAGCATTCATATACCATAATTTATTCAGCCATTCTCCAATTGATGGGCATCCATTCAGTTTCCAGTTTCTAGCCACTACAAAAAGGGCTGCCACAAACATTCTTGCACATGTGGGGCCCTTTCCTTCCTTTAAGATCTCTTTGGGATATAAGCCCAATAGAAACACTGCTGGGTCAAAGGGTATGCACAATTTGATAACTTTTTGAGCATAGCTCCAAATTGCTCTCCAGAATGGTTGGATTCATTCACAGTTCCACCAACAATGCATCAGTGTCCCAGTTTTCCCACATCCCCTCCAACATTCATCATTATCTTTTCCTGTCATTTTAGCCAATCTGACAGGTGTGTAGTGGTATCTCAGAGTTGTCTTGATTTGCATTTCTCTGATCAATAGTGATTTGGAGCACCTTTTCATATGACTAGAAATAGTTTTAATTTCATCATCTGAAAATTGTCTGTTCATATTCTTTGACCATTTATCAATTGGAGAATGGCTTGAATTCTTATAAATATGAGACAATTCTCTATATATTTTAGAAATGAGGCCTTCATCAGAAACCTTAAATGTAAAGATGATTTCCCAATTTGATGCTTCCCTCCTAATCTTGTCTGCATTAGTTTTGTTTGTACAAAAACTTTTTAACTTAATATAGTCAAAGTTATTTATATGGTGTTCAGTAAAGAGTTCCAGATCTTCTTTGGACATAAATTTATTCCATCTCCACAGTTCTGAGAGGTAAACTATCCTATGTTCCTCTAATTTGCTTACAATATCACTCTTTATATCCAAATCATGAACCCATTTAGATCTTATCTTGGTATGTGGTGTTAGGTGTGGGTTAAGCTCTAATTTCTTCCACACTAGTTTCCAATTTTCCCAACAGTTTTTGCCTAATAGTGAGTACTTATCCCAAAAGCTGGGGTCTTTGGGTTTATCAAACACTAAATTGCTAAAGTTTTTACCTAGATTGTCCTGATATCCTATCCTATGCCACTGATCGACTGCTCTATTTCTTAGCCAGTACCAAATGGTTTTGATGACCGCTGCTTTATAATATAGTTTTAGATCTGGTACAGCAAGGCCACCTTCATCGGCCTTTTTTTCATTAATTTCCTTGAAATTCTTGACCTTTTGTTCTTCCAAATGAACTTTGCTACTATTTTTTCTAGATCTGTAAAATAATTTCTTGGGAGTTTGATTGGTATGGCACTAAATAAGTAGATTAATTTGGGTAGTATTGTCATTTTTATTATATTTGCTCTGCCTATCCATGAGCACTTAATGTTTTTCCAACTGACTAGGTCTGATTTTATTTGTGTGGAAAGTGTTTTGTAGTTTAGTTTGTATAGTTCCTGACTTTTCCTTGGCAGATAGATTCCCAAATATTTTATACTATTGACAGTTATTTTGAATGGAAATTCTTTTTGTATCTCTTGCTGGTGAACTTTGTTGGTAATATATAAAAATGCTGATGATTTATGTGGATTTATTTTGTATCCTGCAACTTTGCTGAAGTTGTGAATTGTTTCTAGTAGTTTTTTAGTTGAGTCTCTAGGGTTCTCTAAGTATACCCTCGTATCATCTGCAAAGAGTGATAATTTGGTTTCCTCATTACCTATTCTAATTCCTTTAATCTCTTTTTCTTCTCTTACTGCCAAAGCTAACATTTCTAATACAATATTAAATAGTAATGGTGACAGTGGGCAGCCTTGTTTCACTCCTGATCTTATTGAGAATGGTTCTAGTTTGTCTCCATTACATACGATGCTTGCTGATGGTTTTAAGTAGATGCTACTAACCATTTTAAGGAAAAGCCCATTTATTCCTATACTCTCTAGTGTTTTTAATAGGAATAGGTGTTGGATTTTATCAAAAGCTTTTTCTGCACCTATTGAGATAATCATATGGTTTTTGTTAGTTTGGTTATTAATATAATTGATTATGCTGATAGTTTTCCTAATATTGAACCAGCCCTGCATTCCTGGTATAAATCCTACTTGGTCATAGTGTATTATCCTGGGGATGACTTTCTGTAATCTCATTGCTAATATCTTATTTAAGATTTTTGCATCAATATTCATTAGGGAAATTGGCCTGTAGTTTTCTTTCTCTGTTTTCATATGGTGCTCTATTTTTAACTTATTATTAATAAGTCAATTAATTCTCACAATGCTGGGAGCTAGGAACTATTCTTATTTTTATTTTATTTGAAGTAAGTAGCAGTTAAATGACTCGCTCAGGTTCACATGGCTAGGAAGTACCTGAGGCCAGATTTGAACTGGGGTCTCCCTGACTCAAAGCCCAGTGCTCTTTTCTACTGTGTCACTGGGCTTTCCCTTCCCAAGATACACACTCCTTAAATTCATATGCGGAATTTTTTTTTTTTAGTTACATTGCTTCCTAAGTGGCCTTTCCAAATGGTTTTGGCTGTGATGAGATGCTGCATTTTGATTCAGAAGTTGATATTTGATTCCTAGTTATGTCTTGCTTAAGAGTCTCAGAAACTGCTTTTTACTTGCAAAGGGAAGGGGGAGCCATCTTGGAAATGCTCCAAGGCTGCAGAGGGAGCCCTGGCTTTTTAGGACTTTTATTGCCATCCCTATACCCAGGACTTTTTCTGTCCTCCAAATTTTACTTAAATTTTCCCCAAGATGGGGTGGTTTATAGTGGTGTTGGTGGTATTGCTGAATTTATCTGGAAGCACCAGAGTTTTCTTCTTGCTCAGCTGCTTGGTCTGAGCTCTGCTCAGGCTCTGCTATTCTGGAAGGTCCAGAACCCCTACAAGGGACCAGGGATCTGGAGAACTCCATTTTAGTTCCTGTTCCAACACTGACCCTGAATCTCTATTTCTTCCTCTGTAAGAAAAGGCAGTCTCCAAGGTACCTTCCAGGTCTGCCAGTCTGTGAGTTTATGAGATTTGAATTCAGTCTCAGTTTCACTTAGAATGGCATCCCCTGTGACTTTGGGAAGGTCATTCATTGACTCTGGAACCTCAGTTTCCTCACTTGTAAAATCAAGGATGATCTCTAAGGTCCCTTCAAAATCTAACATAATATTCTGAGAATTTTATTGGAGGGAGGGGATGGCTCCAAGCTCATTTTCCACCCCTTCACCAAAGCAAATGATTGCTTAATATGTTATACTTTTTCTCCCCCCACAATTAGACTTTTTGAATGCTAAATATGAAGAAACAATTATTATCATCATTATTATTGATGATAGCTAGTTATTAACATTGGTTTAAATAGAAATAAACCTAATTTTGTTCTTTGTCTGTACAGGTAGGAATCTGTTCTAGCAGGTTCAGGAGTCTTTCTTTTTTTTCCTCCTAAGTGCTGTCCAGATGCCTCTCTACTAAACAGGATGCAAAATTTTCTCATGAGGATTTTGAGTCAAGCCAAAGCTTTTTAAGAATGGGGGAAACCTGGGCATGTGTACATAGATGATGGAGAAGAACCCAATGTCCAAGGAGAAGTTGAAGAGAAAAAGAAAATGCCTGAGAAATTGGTTCTAAGGAGGAGAGAATGTAGGTTGAGATAGAGGTGTTTTGAGGAAGGAGCCTATGGTGGATGATCTCTCTTTTCTAAGCAAAATAGGAGATGAAAAGACCCCATAATAAAATTATGGGGGATTCCTTCTTCCATGAAGTTTGAAAAATTTTGTCAAAAGGCAAGCAATTGGGGCAGCTAGGTGGTGCAGTGGATAGAACACCAGCCCTGAAGTCAGGAAGACCTGAGTTCAAATCTGGTCTCAGACACTTAACATTTCCTAGCTGTGTGACCCTGGGCAAGTCACTTAACCCTAATTGCCTCAGCAAAAAAAGGCAAGCAATTGTAAGTATTAATTTATCCTGTAAAGAGAAACATTTGGTACCACATGATGATAATTTTGAGGACTGAAAATTCTTTGGATAAATTTCCATATGACAGATCTGTAATAGGCAATTAAAGGCACTGGGATGTTTGGGGAACATTTTTAATCTGGGAGGTGACAATCATATACCTCTCCCACCAAAAAACCAGCAAATCAACAAAGGGGATATCCTTTGAGTCCATTAAGGGAGGTCATGGAAGGTTGAATATAGAGCTGGAAGGAACAACATCTGAAGCCAACTAGTTCAAACCCTTCATGTTACAGATAAAAAAAATTGTGAAGCCCAGGCAGGTCCATTGATTTACCTGAGGTTACAAAAGTAGCAAAATAGTAGGATTTGAACCTGGGTGTTTTGACCCCAAAACCAGGCCAGTGATCTTCCCTCTGGATTAAGCTGCCTCTCTGCATGTCATATGGAAGAGAGTCAGTATTAAAGTAACCATAATACCCTAAAGTACAGGACTTTATATTTCTCAAAGCAGTTTTATTTATATTATTTCCTTTAATTCACAGCAGCTTTTTAAAGTAAGCAGGGGAGATAGAATTAGCCCCATTTGACAGATGGAGAAAGGTGAGCCCAAGAAAAATTATTTGATTTATTCAGGGTCATTAAGATAAGCAATGTCAAAGCTAGGACCAGAATTTATTTCCCTCGATTCTTCTGCTAGTGTTTTCAAGATGAGAAATCAGGGAATAGGGGGGAAAAGACCTTTTATTCTCGGGCTGGGAGGGAGGTGGGAATGAAGGGAATGGTCCTTGAGAGTCTATCTGGGCCTGGGTATGGCCCATATCACCTGCTTTGGGCATCAGCACCAGGTGTTGATTAGTTTTGAGTTTTGAAACTCTACAGGGACTTGCAGTCAGTTCCCATAGGGCTCTGGGAACCAGCCCTGAGCTTTTGAGCCAGCATCAGTCTCCTGATCCCATGGCTCAAGCAGAAGCCCAGCAGAATACAGGGGTCTTCTCCTCTGCCCTACCTGTAACCTCCCTCTGGGCTGCTCCCTCAGTGCAGGAAGAAGGAAATCTAAAGACCCTGTACTGTGCTAAGAACAGGAGCTTGAGCAAAGAACAGGGAGCAAGATCTCCAAGGTAATGAGGATCTAAGCTTTTTAAGTTTGGGGGGATGGGAGAGGAAGAGATGTGGGGGAGCTTCTGTTAAAACTAGGCCTTAGTGGACAGGTGTAACCTCTAACCACAGTGGTTAATTGGCTGTTCTCTGTAGTGGGGCTGGAGCTGGACTGGGCGTGGTTATGAAACTCCCTGGTAGTCTCTAGGGACTGTCCCTCTAGAGCATGGGTGAGTCACAGTGCCAAGGGAGTGAGCCTGAGCCACACCTGTGTCATGCAAAGAAAGATGGAGAGGATGTCTCTTTCTAGAGTACTGAGCCCTGTCCTATTTACAATAGAGTCTACCCCAGATCATCAGTGGAGGGAAGTAGGGATGGGGACATTTGGAAGCAGTAGATGAATCTTCCTCTTCTGTGTTCTCCCAAGAATCTTTTTATTTTTAGTGTTTCAAGTGAGTTGGGAAAAAAAAGTTTTAGTGTTTCAAGTGAGATGGGAAAAAAAAAGTTTTGTTCAAGATAACATTACCTGACTAAATGGTAAGGACAGCAGGCTGCTGGTATGATTCAAGAGGAAGTTTGCTCCCAATTAGGGATGTGCTACAGTTAGTCAGCAAAGAATATTTTCAGAAGCTAATTTTGCAGGTGAGTCCCGCTTTAAGAAAATCTAGCTTTTGAAATTTTTTTTTTCATTTTAAATTAGAGGCTGGAATTCCCCCAAAGAATACCTTGAAATAAAAACCTCTGTGATGTGGCTAAGCGTTTGTATATGAAGCATTTGGCTATTCAGGGCTGGACTAGGATTAAACAGAGAAATGTGAAGTTAAAATACCTTAAACTCTTTTATATAGGTAGCATTAGAAATGGAAGTCAATAGCAGTATAGGGCTGGCATATTAAAAATTTGATGTAAAACTTTTAAGAATTAGAGCTACTATAAAAAGCCCAGTCTATTTGTCCATCAAGGGAATAGACTGGAAGCGGTAGGAAGAGTGCTTGTTGGATACAGAATTCTCTCTGGCTCATTCCCATACAGCTCTTTTCTGAATAGCCCTAGTTAGATAATTTTGTCCTTGCCAGAGCCTAGTAAATGAGGATAAGATAGGGATAAACATAGGGATCAGATTCTGGCATTTATGGAGTCAGGATCAAATTGAAGATTGAGGGAAGAGTAATTAGAATCTTGTAGGCATTTGGGGGCGGGGAGCAGAAAGCCCAACCCCAAACCTCTTTGTTAAATATTCCTTTTTACTAACTTTACTAACTGGGAATTTTATCTACCCAAAAAATTGAATATATAGTTTGTGTTAAGACCAAGGGGGTATCCCCTATTGAGAACAAGTGGCAGGAAAATTTGTGGATACTTGGATGATAATTGTTACCAACAGCCAATGTAGGTGGCTGACTATTTAATTGGAAAGAGGAATGTATTCTTACCCTTGGCTCTGGGTTCAAGGAGGGCTGGTGTGGATGCTGCTTGAAGAAAATGAATTTGATTCCCCTATTTATTCTGTCATTAAAAAGATTTGAATAGAAAAGGCCAGCTGCCCTGGAGTGATTCAGTATAGAGAAAATGAAGCAAAGGGTGAACTTCATCATCATTATCACCAATAATAATAAGTGAATTTGTATCATAATAAAAGTAGCTAGCATTATATAGCACTTTGAGATTTGCAAAGCACTTTACAAATATGATCTCATTTTATCCTTACTACAATCCTGCAAAAGTAGATGCGATTGTTATTCCCATTTTATGGATGAGCACTATGATTAAATGATTTGCTCAGAGGTCATACAACTAACTAAATGTCTTTCTGTCTCTGGGTCCAGCATTTACTCTATTGCACCACTTAATATAGCTTCCTAAATGTGCCATATCATGAAATGTTAGAATATCAGAGCTGGAAGGGAGCCTAAATTACCTTGCCCAAACCCTTTATTTTATCATGACACAACTGAGTCCCAGGGAAGGGATATATCTTGTCATGGTCTCACAGTAAATTAGTAACAGAACCTAGAGACTAGTGAGCTTCACAATCTGGAACAATCTAGTCCATACGGAGGAATAAGCTTATGTACATGGTGGATATTGGTCCCAGCTGGAAGGATGTGGCAGAAGGAGTTAGGTTATGCCACTTTACTATCTAAGGTAAGTCTTTATACAGAGCAATTGCCCAATAAATATGTTTGTTGGATGAATTCATCCATCTAAAAATTTGCTAAGGGTTTGTTATGGACAAGGCCCTGTCCAAGGCATTGTGGGAGATCTGACATGGCTCTTGACCTTCAGAAACCAAGGAAAACAACAGTGGACAATGTGGAGGAATGTCTTAAATGATTGGTGATATGGCCCAGACACTTCATGCTATGGTTGGTCACGGAATGAAGAGACAGAGATGGGCTGGTGGGTTGGAGTGGTCAGGATCGGATATTTTAGACAGCTGCTGATACCATTGATAGAACAGCCAGGAAAACCAGAATTCAGATCCTGTCCCAAACTGTGTGACTCTTAACTGATACCTCTCTATTTCCTTTTGTGTAAAACTGGGATAATCAGAGCATTTACCTCACAGGGTGGTTGTGAAGCTCAAATGAGTAAACTAAGGGGAAGTGTTTTTCAACCTTAATGCTGTAAATAAATGCTAGCTATTATTATTATTCAAAACGGGAAGGGACCCCCAAAGTCATCTAGTTCAGAGGTGTCAGATACACTGGCATGTGGCCCATAATTCTCCCAAGTACAGTTGGAACCAGATTGATATATAATTGGGCTATAGTTAACAAAATAAATAAAATACAGTCAAATGCAGATAATATCACATTTTAACACTTAATATGTGATCCATAGGGATTTTATGTACAAATAAATGAGTCCTGTTTCTTTTTTTGAGTTTGACATCAGTGACTTACCTTGTCTGAGGAAGAATAGGAAGAAACACAGACCCAATGTAGGTAAATGACTTGCTCAGTGTTACACAGGGAGAAAGTATCAGGTGAGATTTGTGACTCCAGGACTAATGCTTTTTCCACTGTCCCACCCTACACTAGTGGAAGCTGACACTGGGGAGGTGAGACTTGAACTGATTTTTGAAGAATTGGTAAAATAAGACCATGAACAAAGGCTCCCTTATCTGATCCCCTAGCAATTATCCCACCTCTTAGGAAAGTCTTAGAGTCCACTTTGTAGCATGCATACTGTAGCACACATGTCTTACCTTCCCCTACTAGGGGGATAAGAGAGCAGAGACTGCCTTCCTTTTTTCTTTGTATCTCCCAGGTGCTAAGCCCAATGCCTTGTACATAGTAAGCATTCAGTATAGGTTTGTTGAATGAATGAATGGGCACAGCATGTTTGTGGGTTGGTGCAGAGACAAACTCGACTCGAGTGCAAGGTATGTGTTGGGGAGGAGGGGGAGACAGATTGTGGAGGGCCTTGAAAGCCAGACAGAGGAGTTTGGACTTCACGCAGGGAACAATAGGGCTCCATTGAAGATTTTGTCTCCCAATCCGCCCTTCTGTTCCCAGAACCCGGGAGTTTAGAATTGAGATGCTTGGACTGAGCTCTGGGAGCCACGTGCACTTTTCTTCCAAATGGGCAAAGCGATTGCCAAGCCCTGCCTTTGAAGTTTCACAAAAGCAGAGAGAGACTTTGCAGACCGTAATTCTAGCTGCTGCGGCTAAAATCATACAGACTGGCAAAAAAAAAAAAAAAAAAAAAAGCTATCCAAACACGCTTAATCCTAGTCAAAGGATTAGTTTCTTAGAGAGAAGCTCCACCTATACTTAATAGTTTTAAATTGTTCCGGGTACCAGTTAGACTTTAATTTTGCTATTCTCTCTGGCAGGGCAAGGATGTGGGCAGAATTTTGGCTAATCAGGATTGATTTGAACTTTCAACTTTAAAAAAAATTTTTTTTTTGAGGGGGATTGTTTCTGGAGAGGGTATGGGAAGAAAATTTCTGAGTTTTCATTTGGTTCTATTAGGCCCTTATTTGTTGTTATTATTTCTTTTGGCCCCAGGGGGAGGGGTAAGGGTAGGGGTAGGGAGGAGCTGAGTGACTCCAGACTGGGCCCCCTCCCACTGAGAGGAGAGAAGGAATGCACTCATACCCCATCCTTTCCTCTCCTACCCCTCTGAAGGAGGTCTGAAGTTCTATCCCGGCAATCCCATTTGGGGAATCAACCACCAAGGTAAATATATGGATTATCCTAAAATTTCTGCAGCAATAGGGTGAGTTATTATTGATTCACAGAGCACGACAAAACATCACTGCATGAATTAGCAAACAGCTGTTTCTAATTTGAGTTTAGAACTGTACACAGAGGAACTTGTTTTACTGTTCACTCCTTTCATTTATAATGAATTTTAATCACCGCTACAGGTGAGAAAAATGTAGAAACAAGCTTGTATCTTGTGGAAGAAACAAAGGAGAGACAGATGCTAACAGATTTACAGTCTGTGATAAAAGGGATGTTTTGGTACACTTTACATGTAATTAGAGTGCAGCTGTTTTCAGTCCCAAGTCCACGGAGCACCACAGAATATGGGTTCTGCTGCATTTCCAAGGGGAGTAAAGAAAAACAGTGATTCAATCCTGAAAGCATTTCGTTTATCCTGAGTCGAGCAGAGCATCCGTCCTACCGACCCTGGCTGTGTCATTTATTGAAGCCTGATGAAGACTATTTAATGAGGTGTTATTTCCAACTTTTCCCCTCCTCCCTCCTTTCCCAAGTGGTGAAAAAACAACAAACAATAAGACCCATCAAATTTAATCTTGGGGGGGTTAGGAGCTCTGGGTTTTTGAGGAAAAGTTTCACTCTAGATACGGTAGGAAGTGGGAAAAGGAAATCTTGAAGACCTATTATCCTAAATGGCTCCTTGTAAAATAGCTGGGGTTTGTCCTTCTCCCTGCCCCCCAATGAACTGACCTCTTCAAGAATTTAACCATAGCAAACACTCCAGTAAATTAATGTAGGGTGGCTTTTTTTCTTTTTTGGTCTGTTTAATTTCTGCAATAAAACTAAGGCTCAATTGCATTTTCAATTTCCGCACTAAGTAAATTTGTCTAAGGGATAGAGCAGTGCAGACTGCTTATGTTTGTCGAGGTCACGTTGTCTGTGTCTTCAAGGTGAAAGGCGAACTCCTACCTTCCTGTCTGTCCATGGCTCCAACCCTTTATGGGTAGGATGTTGGCTCTGGACTAGCTGGGGCTGTGCTTGAGGTATCGGATCCTAACCCTGGTCAGAGGTTCCAGCCCCATTGTAGGGTACTGTAGATGCCTTTATTGTGGTCTTAGCCATACATGTTTCTGAGGGTGCTTGCTTCTCACTAAAGAGGGAGGGACCATAATTATTCCTCAACCTCTTCTCTCTCTGTTCTGAAATGGGACTTTCCAGGAATAGGAAGGGGAGGGGAAAAATGAGAGAGGGTTTCTTTGTTCAGTCCAGGCATCATAAACAATAAATTCAGATTACAGAGATCTCAAATCACCTTCTGCTGCAACAGCAGAGGGTTTTGTGACCTAAGTAACTCAGACAGTCCCTCTCCTGTGCTATTCATATATAGATTTGGAGCTTGAGGGATTTAGAAGTCACCTACTCTAATTCTCATTTTCCAGATGAGGCCTGGAGAGGCTAAGTGACATATCTAAGATCACACAGATACTAAGTATTTAGATTCTTACTCTCAGGCTAATGATTACAATAACAGAACTGTTTTCAAAATATCTCGACTTCTTTGAATACTTGGAGTTAAAATCACTCTTCCTCATTCTCTGTGCCATATACTCATGTGTTTGGTAGCCAATGATCTCACCCATCATTAAAAGCACCTTTGAAATTCCTATGTAGATAATGTGGGAATTGGATTAGATTTTTTGGGGGGAATTTTTTTTTTACCTACTACTAGTAGGAAACAATCAAACATTGTGCTCTGCACATTTTTGTTTTCAACTAAATAATTTATTTAATTGTTTTCATTTGAGGTTGTTAGCACATTAAAATGTGTTTTAAAAGACCCAGCAATTAAAAGAATGAATGTAAGCACAGTTCTGCACATCAAGTCACCAGGCTCAACAAGCACCATTTTGATGTGCAAAGTGCCCCTTAATGGAGACAACAGCCATCTGTTAAATAAACCATTAGGTACAGTAGAGACAGGGACAATTTATAAGGTTTAGATTTCAGGTTTGTCTCTATCAGGCCCAGAGGTAATGTTCGGATGGGAACAATCTGTGCTCCCCCATCCCAGTTTGCTCATCTGTAAAATGGGGCTAATAATACCTAGTGGTACTCATTTCACAAGCCCAAATGAGCTAGTATGTGTAAAACATTTTGCAGTAACCTAAAAGTGCTATGTTAGTATCAGTTATTTTATTATTAAAGTCCCTATTTGGTGTTCGTATTTATAGATTTTACCTGATTCACCAGAGATTGACCACCCACCCACACTCTTGTCCTACTTGACTAACTTAAATATACCTATTGGCAGCTGCAATCTTGGGTAAATCAGAGACAAATAACAGCTGTATAGGGACTGGATGAAAATCCTATCTATCTGTTTACTTCACATTCCTTCAGCCCATCAGGGCAAAAAGGGGATAGAGACTGTTTTGTGAAAGTGAAAAGCCAACATTTGGGATGATAGAATAGGGAGAGGATCTGTGATTTCTCTAGTTCTAGGGAATTGCCTCTCTGAGGAAATTCCTTTTACCAGTACAGGCTTCAAGTTTCTCTCCAATTTAGGAGTATAGAGAATTGCCTAGAGCTGAGCCCTTAAGTGACTTAACTAGGATTATGTACCTATTTTGTGTTAGTGGGGAGACTGGAACCCAGAATTTCTTGAGTCCAGCTTCACTTCTCTAACCACTTTGGCTTATTTACTTCTTACTGTTTATTATAAATTGATGATATTGATAATTAATGATAATAATAAAATGATGATATTAACACCTTCCTCCCCATATAAGAAAATTAATTCCCTCTCCTACTACAATAAATAAATAACAATAAATAAATAAATAAATAACACTTCTGAAATCTCTCAATGAAATGGAAATGGCAGCTGGAGAGCACAGAGTCAGAAAATCCTGAGTTAAAATCCAACTTCAGATTCTTACTAGCTACATGACTTTGGGTAACTCACTTAACTACCCTCTGCCTCAGTTTCCTGTAAAATGGAGATAGTACTAGCACCTACCTTCCAGAGTTGATGTGAGGATCAAAAGCACTATAAACCGAAGCTGTTATTATTAGCAATTCCAGATTACGAGCTATTATTGTTAGCTGTTATAAATTGCAGACTGTTATTATTAGTGATTATAAATTGAACACTGAGCCTAAATTCACTGATTTTTACACTGAATAGGGTCCTATTTTGGCAGGCCAAGTAGATTTGTCTCTTATCTATTTGCAGAGACTACTCAGAGCCCTCTGCAGGTTCAATGTGAACTTCTGAATTAGAATTCTACTATTAGTAGAAATAATAACAGCTTGTATTTGTCTATCTCCTTCCTCTGGGGAGTTCAAATTGTCGTATGGACATTATCTCATTATCCCCAGTAGTGTCCTGGGGAGGAAAAGAAGGGAAATTCTTCTGCTGATGGGGAAATGGGAGCATAGAGCACTCATGGGATCTGCTGAATGCCATACAGCCATGTTCTATATGGAGTTTGGGTCACCTTGTCCTGTACTTTCCAGTTATCTTTGGAGATTTCAGTTTTTAAACACCATGGAGAAACTATTAGTATAGATAATTCAAATAGCTTTATAATTTTTAAGAAACCTACCACACCTATTTCCTTTAGGATAGCATGATTGTGCTTTTGTTCCATCTGCAAAAATGTCCTTGTTAGGGGGCCTAGATGGATGTTGTGAACACTTGCTGCTATATGCCAGTAGTAGCAGGTAGTCTGCAAAGTAATGAAAAAGATAACATAAAAAGTATTGGATGGAGACTCATAATTTGGGTTCAAATCCTGTCTCTGACACTATTTGACCTCAGTTTCCTCATTTGTAAAATGGGGAATAATAAAACTTGTAATATTTTATAAGGGTGGTTGTGGGACAAGTGAGTAAAGCCCACGCAGACTTTTAAATATCATATAAGTGTCTCTTATTATCATGATTATTTTCTATTGTGATCGGGAACAAATTACATTAACTCTCTTTAGGCCTTGGTGTGAAATGTAAAAATCTGTAAAATGAGATTAGGTGATCTTGCAAAATTCTTAACGTTTCTACATCCTAATTCTATAACAATAATAGTATTTATGTAGCCCTTGAAGATTTGCAAAATACTTTACAAATTTTATTTCATTCTTCTTTACTGCTATTACTCTCCCCATTTTACAGATAGGGAAATTGAAGCTGAGATAAGTGACTAGTCCAGGATCACACAGTAAGTATCTGAGGCCAGATTTTGAGCTGAGGAAGATGAGTCTTTCTGACTCCAGACCCAGCCACCTCCCCCTTCATTTTATAGAGTTTATTTCCAACCCAGTACCAGGTTGGTGGAATGAATGACTTCTAGCCACAAGACCTGAAGCAGCAATCCCAACAGCAACCAGTCAACCTGACAAAGAATAGGGAGTATGTGGGAGGATGGAAGAAGTGGGAGTAGGATTGGGTGGAGGGAGATGGGGGCTGAGAAGATGTCTAGGAAGATGTCTTTTTTAAAGAAAAAAGGAATTGAAAGTACACTGAAAACCGAGGCATCAACATTTGGTCGACATTTGCATTATTTCACACCCGAATATTAGTGTCCCGGGCGCCGTATGCCGTGTGAAGGAATCAGTCTGCACTGTATTTTAATCTGCTTGACTGTCTGGATGCTCTTGTTGCATTTGAGTTTTCACAAAGATGCTCTTGCCTTTGTTATAATAAGATTTTCAATCTCCTCTGCCCTGGGCTGATTGTTGACAGCCTCTTAATTGGCGCTAGGTCTAGAACTTGATCGAGGGCTGATTGTGCTGTGGCTGGAGATGGGTGGCTGGACACCAAACCCCATGAGGAACAGGGAGGCCATGCCAAGCTGTTTTCCTGGCTCATTCCCTGCAGACTTCCTCCTTCCCACTGAGGCCTCCGGGCCCCATGCTGACTGGGCCCTCCCTGCCAGCCCTTCCCTTCCCCCCCAGCCTCTTTCTCTAGCAATCTGGACAGCCTACTGATGACCCTTCCTGGGTAGAATTTGGGTCATGTTGGAGGGAGGGAGCGCCTCTGAAGAAGAGCTGGCTGTCCCCATAAAGCCTCTTGCTCCACCATATGTCTCAGAAAGAGAACCCTGATATTTGGGGAGCTTATTCTGGTTCTGAGGGAAGAACAAAGATAATAATAATAGTTTATATTAATATAGCTTTTTGGTCCATACCTGTGATTTCATTAGCAAGGAAAATTCTGGTGAGGAAACACTAAAGGTGGGTGGGAGAAGCAGCTACTCTTCACCTTAACCTTAGAGAATTGACTTGACGGAGGTCAAGTAGCTACCAGGTGTCAGGATCCTGTATATGAAGCCACTGTATCCGAGCTCCACTTTCTGTCCACTGCAGAATGCTGCCTCTTCATCTAAGTTCTGTATTAAGTCGAGACTGACAAGTGCATGGGGAGGCAGATAGTAGAAGCATTGTTTGTTATTTACATTTTTACAAATGAGGAAACAGAGGATTCACCTTGGATTATTAGTAAATAGAAGACTATACCCTGAACCTGGCCTGGCCCAAGTTTCTGTCTTGGTCCACTCTGAACTAGAGCTATGGACAGCTTCCACTAAGGGCATGATTTCCAGAGAAAGCAATGATTCTTTGACCCACGGAGTAGTATTCACCTTTTGCATTTTTCCTAGAGAAGGTTGGTAAAGAGGAGAATATTAGTGAGTGGCTTTCCCTCAAGCTTTGAATGCCCAGCATCATGGGATACTGCCTACTTGGCTTTGTGGCCATCACAAGGGAGTATGATGATGTGGCTGCTTTGGCAGGTTCAGTTCAATCCAGCTAACATTCAGCATGTCTACTAGCTGTTTTAGCAGATGCCCAATACGAGTCAAAATCTGAATTCTATCATCATTGATGACATCATTTGCTTATTTACTTAAATGGCTCTGTGTGTCATCCGGAAGACTATTCTTTCCAATGATATAAATAGCAACCTGGCTGCATTTTGCCCATCTTGTGAAATGTTTGTCAGTTCTTCCCATTAATTCACCGTAAGATCAGACCCTAGAGGACTTTTTTTTATTTTTCTTATGTATATAAAAGATGTACACATTTCCTTTTTGATTTTATATATACTTTTCTCCCAAATCTTCCCAGTGACCCTCTGCTGCCAAGTACATTTATAGAAAATTAAGCAGAACTACTTATTAGTGTTGATTGCAATGAGGTCCTCCAAAGTGCTGCCTTCTCATGCTTCTTTGCCCTAGTCATACTTATCATT
The DNA here is from genome assembly GCA_023553655.1 of Myrmecobius fasciatus. Lineage (NCBI taxonomy): Eukaryota > Metazoa > Chordata > Mammalia > Dasyuromorphia > Myrmecobiidae > Myrmecobius > Myrmecobius fasciatus. The sequence goes on from JAJPUD010014111.1 coordinate 17,976, forward strand.
CTTTGTGGCATAGGAATATTTCATTACATTCATATACCATCGCCTGTTAGGGCATTCCCAGCATCATTCTCTTAGATAATGAATGTGTCTAGCCAGCTGGGGAATAGAGTCAGCTAAACTGTTGATCTCTGTGTACATGTCAGTGAGGATGCCCTTTGCCCTCCTGTTCTAGAACCATTTGGAAAAACTTCTCCAGTACATTTCTGCCAGAGCTTCAAGATGTGCCTTCCTCAACTCCCCAAAAAACATCTTGCATTTGATCCCATTGCTATTCCTGGAGAGAACCTTTGCACTTAGAAGACACCTGATAGAGAAGAAGCTATATTTCAGTCATGATACATGTTCTAGAAGCTACTTGATATATGTACTGAGCATTAAGGGGACCAATTAGGGCACTCCTCTGTGGCTACATGAGCTCTGCTGCTGCATCCTATCCCGTCCCAGGGATGACATGTTCCAAAGCCTGTCTAATGTTCTTTTTTTCTTAATTAAACTTTTATTGAATTTTCTTCTTTGAATACTGGTTTTGGTTCTTGTCTTCAATGATGACAGAAGCCTGGGAGTAGCCATGTGAGTCCCATTTCTGAGAGTCCCATTTTGCAGGATTAGCCGTTTTTAATGACTTTAATCTTCTTTTTGAAAGTGATTTCCCCCCTCATTCTGTTAAATTCCTTTGATTGCATTAATACAGAATTATTATTCCAAAGGAAGAGGAAGAAATTAGGGTCCAGCATTGGCAGCTGTTTGACACTGTCTTAAAAATATTCTGATGCTCCCACCTATGGCATTGCTTCCTTTGGGTGAGTTTACCGCATATCCACATCTTCCCCATGTTAGAGAAATTGGACTGAGGAGCCTTATTTATCACATGTGAAAAAGTAACTTAGAACTAGGAGCAGACATTGGTACAGAGTCTGGCACATAGTAAGTGTTTAAAAATGCTTGTGGATTTGACTCGGCTTCAAACAATAACAGCAGAAAAGGGAATAGGCATTTTTATATATTATGTGCCAAGGATTGTACTTAGCACTTTACAGATATTATCTCATTAAATGACAATAGTTATCTTTCTCTCCTCCAATTCCCTTTCCCCTTGAGGCCTTATAAACTTTAACAAATGACTTTGACTCTATACAAGGGGAGAAAGGAAAGGAATAACCTTTATATAATACCTACTGTGTGCCAGGCCATTGTGTTTAGTGTATGATAGATGTTACCTCATTTGGTGACAAAAGTGATCTCCCCTCCCCTCCCTTTCTCCTTGGGGCCCTAGGACCTTTAACAAATAAGGAAATTTCATTTCTCATCTCTTACCTCCTGGCTTTTGAATAGGTGCCCACTCATTTCCTGCCATTTTCCCATCTTGTAGAAATGCCATCTTCCTTCAAAGCAAAGTTTAGGTTCTCTCTTTCCAAGTGAGGCTTTTCCTGATTCCTCCAACTATGAAAGCTTTTTTGCTCATTAAATTACTTTTTTTCTATTTTGTATATCTTTTGCATATAGTTATCTGTATATATGTTATATTCTTGGTAAAATGAAAACTTTTTAAGAGCAGCACCTGGTTTTCACTTTTATCTTTGTCCCCTCCCCCCAACCTCTTATAGAGGTTCTTCTCTTTAACCAACATTTAAATGTTTCTTGAATTAAATTGAAATTCATTGAACCTGCTTCCAAATTTATAAATGCTCCAAATCCCCAAAAGGGGTCTTTAACCTTTTTTTTGTGACAGAGACTCTGTTGGCAGCCTATGAACCCCTTCTCAGAATAATGCTTCTTATTGCATAAAAGAAACCAATTATATCAAAATACATTTATAAAATTATAAAAAAAATAAACAAAGTCATTGACCCCAGATTAAGAATTGCTCATTTACAGGGTAAAGACTGTTTGTTGGACACAAAAAGTTAATAGCTTTTTTTTTGAAAGAAATGGCAGTTTAATTTCTCAATTTTTTTATGTAAACATGGCCAATTTCCCCAATTCATCTTTTTCAATTTAAAACAACCTCATTTCATTTGAATGCAAATAATTATCATCTCAGCAAGTGCTCAGTTTTGCCATCCACACAATAAAATGCTTAGCCTTGTTTTCTAAAATTGTTGACAAATCTGCCCTGCTCTGTACCTGCCTCTGAAGCAGAAAGCAATTGGAGCTTGAGGAGAATCTGAATGTTGAGATCTTTGAAGGGGACATGACATCTTCACTTGGACTGTATGTGTTTGAAGGGACTGCTTAGCAAGTATGGACAAGATTTGGGGAGAGGGAAAGAGAATTTCAAACAGATTGAATTTATACTAAAGTCTTCTCAGTTTAGACAACTGAAGATTTGTGGTACCCAAACTGAAAGATGCATGAAAGAATGGTGGGCTAGTTTTTGAGAAAGACTGATCTCCTACCACAATCTTGCCCCTTTCCTGCTGGCTCTCTTGGCTTCTACTCTCACTCAGAACTTTTCTCTAAAATGTTGCATTGTTCTTGGAGGAGCAACAGTTCTTAGCCTATGGGCTTGTGGATTGCATTAGCTAAAGAGAATCTGTTGCATTCAAGCAACAGATATATTTTGATACAGTAAATCATTAAAAGCAAAAACAAACAAACAGAAACCCTAGCCCAGCTTCACACGTTGGGCGGGATCATTATGTGCTAGTGAACCAATCACCCTACTTCCAGTCTTAAGCTTCCCTCTCCATCCCTTTTGTCTCCTGGCCCCTAGAGAAGCCCAGCTGGCGTGAGCTGGGAATTAGCAGGCAGTGATCCATGGTGCCTTCCCACCGAATGTAATCCAGGAAGTGGGCAGCCAGCTGGATTGTTCCAGTCCAAAGGGCCCAGTAATGTGAGGCTCCCATGGGACTTTATCTCCTTTGCTTAGAAAAGGAGCCCTTGCTGGTGGTATCAGAGGGAGAGAGACTACTAGAAAGGAAGGAAGTCTTGGGAAGCTGGACTGCCTGTTGTGACTCACAACTTGGTTTCCACTTTGGGGGAGCAATGAGAGAAGATGAGGATTGAAGTCTGGTGCTCCACGGGGGCCTGGGTTTGTACTTATTTGGCTGTATGAAGCAACTTTGTTGGACATCCACGCCTGATTAGTCTGCTGCTTCTCAGGTCTTTGGCAAATGGTTAGGGTTGTGCTGCAGCAGAGCCAGGGGGTGGTGGGATACCTAAGTCCTGGCAGTGCCAATGAGGCAGCCAGTCCCACTGAATTGTGGGAAGGAGGAAGGTGATTGGTTTTGGGGGAGGGGCAAGAACTTGGAGGGTTTCAAGACCAAGTTTTGTGTTAGCATCTTTTTCTCTCCACAGCTGTGAATTATCCCTTTTCCAAGGCAAGAATATGTGCTTCTGAAGTCTACCTCGTGTGTGTGTGTTTGTGCATACATGGTGTTTTGTGTGTGTGTGCGCGCACGTGCCCACTCCCTTACATGAAAGACCTGGGAGACCACTTTTATTGGCCGCTTTAAGAAATAGTTGGAATGGGATCATTAAATGTTTTATAAGGGTAAACGGTCCTGTTTGTCTGGGAGGAAGCAGAGGGAGGGAGGGAGGGAGGGAGGGAGGGGGAGAGTAGAGAGAGCCGCTTTGCTGGGTTTACACACACACAAAAAAGGTCAGTGCAGCTTAATTTAATGTTTTGTTTGTCTCCCCTCCCCCGCAGCAGCTCTGTGGCCTATTTCATTCATTATTAAGTTTTATATCCTGCTTGACATGAAACGTGATCTTTTCAACTCACTACATAGGACGGCTGGCTTCATTCTATTCTCCTTATCTTTAGTGTCTTTAGTAACTTAACTTTTCCCCTCTTGGTCTTTGTGGTTTTGTTTTTTCTTCAACAGCCAATTTTTGTTTGTGTTGTTCTCTTGGGCTGGCTGGAGCATTGATAGGGCTGGACAGCGCCTTCTCCTGTTAGGTAGATAAAGATTTCTCAGCTCTTTGATAAAAGCCTTGCCTGACCCTTGTCTGCCACTAATGGGTTTATAGGTCCTCCCTTACATTGTGTTTGGGTTCCTAATGAAGATCCCTGGTGTTCTAGAAACATCCTTTGATTGACATGAGTGTCAGGACATAATGCCAAGCCATTTTATTGGGGACCTTAAACCCTTTTGGTTGTATGCCATGGACAGATTTATAAACAAGAGGGAAATTTCTCTTTAAAAGTCAGGGACTCGAAGGACTTGGTGATTTTTAAATTTTTAAATTCTACTTATTCCATCTCCTTTACTGAGGGCTAAATTCCCAAACTTTTTGGAGTTTTCTTTCTATATTATTTGGATGATGCCGCTTTTCTGGAGAGTCACACATAACTTTTATTCATTTAATAGTCATTTAAAATGAAGCCAAATTAATTTGGGCTTTGAAGCTTTTTTGGAAGGGGGAAGAAAATTCCTGGGACCCTTAGAGATACCACTCAGTATTAGCTTGGGCCATTGTAGACTCAGGGATCAGGGGGTGGAGTCTCAGTGATCGTCACCTGGTTCCAAACTAGCAAAAGACTGGGTTACAGGCAGCCAGCCTCTTACAGTCCGTGGGAGCTTAGCCCTAGAGCCCCCCACTGCAGTGATGACTTCCACGTTGACGGGAGCTCTTGGGGCCTCTCATACTTCTTAGACTTACCCTGGGATTTCATCTCTTGGGGAGAAGCGAAGCCCTGGAGGACAGGGGTAGCTAAGAAGGCCATGGAGAGGGGTGTTGATGGGAGAGAGGTTTCCCCTTACTACCTGGCGATGACTGTGCTGTTTGCTTTGCCAACATCCTTTGTAATCTGAAAGGCATCTTGTCCCCGTCCCTCTCTGCTGCCTTTCCCATTTGTTTTGTTTCCCTCTGCCCCCCACACGCCACTCCCAGTCTTCCTCCGAGCAGTTGGTGAGCGGTGCAGCGGTGTTGTTGAGAAGCTTTGTCCTTATTTCGCAGATGCCCTGGGAATTGCCTTTAATCTCCTTTCTGCCTTCCCATTACAGATGGTGATGACGACCCTCAGCTCTCCTGGGTGGCTTCCTCTCCCTCCAGCAAAGATGTTGCGTCACCCACTCAGATGATAGGAGATGGGTGTGACCTTGGCATCGGGGAGGAGGAAGGGGGGACCGGCCTGCCCTACCCGTGTCAGTTCTGTGACAAGTCCTTCATCCGCCTGAGCTACCTGAAGAGGCACGAGCAGATCCACAGCGACAAGCTCCCCTTCAAGTGCACCTACTGCAGCCGGCTCTTCAAGCACAAGAGGAGCCGGGACCGGCACATCAAGCTGCACACGGGCGACAAGAAGTACCACTGCCACGAGTGCGAGGCAGCCTTTTCCCGCAGCGACCACCTCAAGATCCACCTCAAGACCCACAGCTCCAGCAAGCCCTTCAAGTGCACGGTCTGCAAGCGCGGCTTCTCCTCCACCAGCTCGCTGCAGAGCCACATGCAGGCCCACAAGAAGAACAAGGAACACGTCGCCAAGTCGGAGAAGGAGGCCAAGAAGGACGACTTCATGTGTGACTACTGCGAGGACACCTTCAGCCAGACTGAGGAGCTGGAGAAGCATGTCCTGACCCGCCACCCGCAGCTCTCGGAGAAGGCCGACCTGCAGTGCATCCACTGCCCTGAGGTCTTCGTGGACGAGAACTCGCTGCTTGCGCACATCCACCAAGCCCACGCCAACAAGAAGCACAAGTGCCCCATGTGCCCGGAGCAGTTCTCCTCGGTGGAGGAGGTCTATTGCCACCTGGACAGCCACCGGCAGCCAGACTCCAGCAACCACAGCATCAGCCCCGACCCGGTGCTGGGCAGCGTGGCGTCCATGAGCAGCGCCACCCCTGACTCGAGCGCCTCTGTGGAGCGAGGCTCCACCCCGGACTCCACCCTGAAGCCGTTAAGGGTGCAGAAAAAGATCCGGGCTGTGGACCGCGAGGAGGGGCAGGGCTGGTCCAAGATCACCTACAGCTGCCCGTACTGCTCCAAGAGGGACTTTAACAGCCTCGCCGTCCTGGAGATTCACCTGAAGACGATCCACGTGGACAAGCCCCAGCAGAGCCACACGTGCCAGGTCTGCCTGGACTCCATGCCCACGCTGTACAACCTGAACGAGCACGTGCGCAAGGTCCACAAGAACCACGCCTACCCCATGATGCAGTTCAGCAACATCTCCGCCTTCCACTGCAACTACTGCCCGGAAATGTTTGCCGATATCAACAGCCTCCAGGAGCACATCCGGGTCACCCATTGCGGGCCCAACGCCAACCCTGCAGACGGCAACAACGCCTTCTTCTGCAACCAGTGCTCCATGGGCTTCCTCACGGAGTCCTCCCTCACGGAGCACATCCAGCAGACCCACTGCAACGTGGGCAACTCAAAACTGGAATCCCCCGTGGTCCAGCCGACTCAGTCGTTCATGGAAGTTTACTCCTGCCCGTATTGCACAAACTCCCCCATTTTTGGCTCCATCCTAAAGCTCACAAAGCATATCAAAGAAAACCACAAGAATATTCCATTGGCGCACAATAAAAAGTCTAAGGCTGAGCAGAGCCCCGTTTCTTCTGACGTGGAGGTCTCATCCCCCAAAAGGCAGCGGCTCTCTGCTAGCATCAACTCCGTGTCCAACGGCGAGTACCCGTGCAATCAGTGTGATCTCAAGTTCTCCAACTTCGAGAGCTTCCAAACCCACTTGAAGCTGCACCTGGAGCTGCTGCTGAGGAAGCAGTCCTGCCCTCAGTGCAAGGAAGACTTTGACTCGCAGGACTCGCTGCTGCAGCACCTCACGGTCCACTACATGACCACCTCGACCCACTACGTGTGCGAGAGCTGCGACAAGCAGTTCTCGTCCGTGGACGATCTGCAGAAGCACCTGCTGGACATGCACACTTTCGTGCTGTACCACTGCACACTCTGCCAGGAGGTCTTTGACTCCAAGGTCTCCATCCAAGTGCACCTGGCCGTGAAGCACAGCAACGAGAAGAAGATGTACCGCTGCACCGCCTGCAACTGGGACTTCCGGAAAGAGGTGGACCTGCAGATCCACGTCAAGCACAGCCACCTGGGCAACCCGACCAAGTCGCACAAGTGCATCTTCTGTGGGGAGACTTTCAGCACTGAGGTGGAGCTGCAGTGCCACATCACCACCCACAGCAAGAAGTACAACTGCAAGTTCTGCAGCAAGGCCTTCCACGCCATCATCCTCCTGGAGAAGCACCTCCGCGAGAAGCACTGTGTCTTCGATGCGGCGGCCGAGAACGGCACGGCCAACGGCATGCCGCCGGCCAGCAAGAAGGCCGAGCCGGCCGACATCCAGAACCTGCTCCTCAAGAACCCGGAGGCGCCCAACAGCCACGAGGCCAGCGAGGACGACGTGGACGCGTCTGAGCCCATGTACGGCTGCGACATCTGCGGGGCGGCCTATACCATGGAGGTCCTGCTGCAGAACCACCGCCTGCGGGACCACAACATCCGGCCCGGCGAGGACGACTGCTCCCGGAAGAAGGCCGAGTTCATCAAAGGCAGCCACAAGTGCAACGTCTGCTCCCGGACCTTCTTCTCGGAGAACGGGCTGCGGGAGCACATGCAGACCCACCGCGGGCCGGCCAAGCACTACATGTGCCCCATCTGCGGGGAGAGGTTCCCCTCGCTGCTGACGCTCACGGAGCACAAGGTGACGCACAGCAAGAGCCTGGACACGGGCACCTGCCGCATCTGCAAGATGCCCCTGCAGAGTGAGGAGGAGTTCATCGAGCACTGCCAGATGCACCCCGACCTGCGCAACTCCCTGACCGGCTTCCGCTGCGTGGTCTGCATGCAGACCGTCACCTCCACCCTCGAGCTCAAGATCCACGGCACCTTCCACATGCAGAAGCTGGCGGGCAGCTCGGCCGCCTCCTCCCCCAATGGCCAGTCCCTGCAGAAGCTCTACAAATGCGCGCTCTGCCTCAAGGAGTTCCGCAACAAGCAGGACCTGGTCAAGCTGGACGTCAACGGGCTGCCCTACGGCCTGTGTGCCGGATGCATGACCCGCAGCACCAACGGACAGGCGGCAGGCTTGACCCCGCCCGAGGCTGGCGAGCGGCCCTGCGGGAGCCTGCGGTGCCCGGAGTGCAGCGTGAAGTTCGAGAGCGCCGAGGACCTGGAGAGCCATGTGCAGATGGACCACCGGGACCTGACCCCTGAGACGAGCGGGCAGAGAAAAGGGGCCCAGACGTCGCCGGTCCCCAGAGTAAGTAGTCCTGCTGTCCCCCCTGGGGGGGGGGCGGCGCTCACCGTGTGAATCCACAGCGTGTTGCTGGGTGTTGTGCCATTACAGCATGGGTGGGGGCTTCTTGTAGTTAGCATGGAACTGGGAAGCTCCCCCCCACACACACTCACACACTCACTTACACAGTCACTCACACACCACATATTCTCA
>JAJPUD010014112.1:0-28331 GCA_023553655.1 Myrmecobius fasciatus
TTGCTAGTTTCTTTTGGAACTTAGCCCGATGCTAATTGTAATTGGCACTACAATTATACTAAACTTTGCCCCTTGACTTGAATATGGGTTCAAGGCTGCAAATTCTTTTGAGACACCTCACAACACCGGTCTGTGACCCTAAACTTTTGGAGTCCCCTTCTGCAACCTCAACACTAGTACTTGACTTTTAAAAAGGTTTATAAAATGTTTTCCTCATGACAAATCCGTCTAAGGCAAGTAATACAAGTGTAAGAATGAAGTATGGTACAGACACAAGAGGGTTATTCAGATGTTATTTCTGTCATTTACTGTATTTAATAAGAATAAACCCCCCATAGAGAGGGGGCCTGTCCACGAGAGATATAGCCTTGTGTGGCTCAAAGAGAGGCAGGACAGTAGCTCTACCTCTTTCCCCCCACCTTACTCCAAGGGAGACTTTCATTCATGCCAGGAGGGGAAGCAGGATGTTGGAGCTAGAAGCCACCACTCTGCTCTCTTCAGAGAAAGGCTATACAGGGCTAGAAGTATATTCATCTATTCCCTTATATATTATTCATCTAAAGAATATGATCAGGTTTCATCTAACTTTAGATCATTTTATTCTTTTGGAGGGAAAGGGAACTGCAAGCTCTATATCCAAGGCTTGGCTTCTCAGTTTTTTACTGAACATACATAACAAATAGCAAAGAAACCCTTTTATCCAAATCATAGCAAAATAGAAATCAGAGACAGTGTACATAGACGGTCTACATAGGACATATGCAATATAGAGTATATAAACAATATAAATATAGACAATTTGGAGTAAAGGAAAACTTCCATAGAAAGCAAGATTATTCAGCTCAGTGATCCTTGGTCTCACCCCAGGGGCAACTCTCTGAAGTTTCTATTATAGCAAGATGGGAGTAGAGATACAATGGAGACTGCAAGCTCCTTTCATGTCTTCCTAGAGTCTTTTCCTTCAACAACCCAAAATGAGGCTGGCCTCTTCCATCTTCTTTCTTGAAACTCAAAGACAGAAATGTTTAAAATGACTTGGAGCTTGTTGAGTCTCAAAGAGGGGCTGACTTTGATCTGAACTCTCTTGATTCTTATTAACTTCATTCCATGCCTCACACAAGGCGAAATATTCATCTCTTTTCAATAAGGAAAGGCTTCTACCCCTGAGCTTTTGAACAGGAGTTAAATATGGAAAAGAAAGTGGCTTAACTTCTCTAAAGTTTTATCTGTAAAATGAAGCTTTTCAAAGCTTCTTAAACTATATGTTTCATGGGGTAGAACACAAATCCTGAAGTCAGGAGGACCTGAGTTCAAATGTGGCCTCAGACACTCTTAATACTTAATAGCTTTGTGACCATGGGCATGTCACTTAACCCCGAGTGCCTCCCAAAAAACCAAAAAACTGTATGGGTTACAATCTCATATGAGGTCATACACTGAATATGGGGGTTGCAAAATTAAGATTTGTTATCAGTAAATGTTTGATTATGTACATATTTTATATACCTATATATCCAAGGTTGCATAAAAATTTCTCAACCAAAAAAAGGTCATATAAAGTTTAAGAAGCCCAGGACTAAATTACCTTTATTGTTTTTCTGAACTCTTAATCTAAGACCTAGCATTTAGGCTTCATACATGAGGAAACTGAGGGTCAGAGAAACAAGTTGACTTGCCATAAGTCCAGTGGTTACTAAGTGCTGAAAATAAGACTAAAACCAAAGGGTTTTTTTTGTTGTTGTTGTTTTTAATTTATTTGTTGTTGTTTTCATTTGAAAAGACAAAAACTGGCCTCCAAATATGCTTCATATTCATTCATCCCAAACATCTTGAGTTGTCTTGCCATACTTATCCTGTTCTCCCTTTGACTTCTGGAAACAGAATCAAATCAATACTACCATTATTCCTGAAAAGGACATGACAACAGACTGTCATCCAGCTCCACTTATCTATCATTCCTGTGATTTCTGAGACAAAAAGTCTTTCCCTTGCCTACCATTCCCCCATCCATGTGACCTCCCCCCATTAGAATCAGTAACTGGCTGGCTTACATGCTAACTTTTTTGCCTATATAAAATTTTAATAAGAATAATTTACATCAAAGAATATGAACAGGCAATTTTCAGGTGAAGAAATTAAAACCATTTCTAGTCATATGAAAAGTTGCTCCAAATCACTATTGATCAGAGAAATGCAAATTAAGACAACTCTGAGGTACCACTACACACCTGTCAGATTGGCTAAAATGACAGGAAAAGATAATAATGAATGTTGGAGGGCATGTGGGAAAACTGGGACACTGATACATTGTTGGTGGAACTATGAATGGATCCAGCCATTCTGGAGAGTAATTTGGAACTATGCTCAAAAAGTGATCAAACTATGCATACCCTTTGACCCAGCAGTGTTTCTATTGGGCCTATATCCCAAAGAAATCATAAAGGAAAGAAAGGGCCTCACATGTGCAAGAATGTTTGTGGCAGCCCTTTTTGTAGTGGCTAGAAACTGGAAACTGAATGGTTGCCCATCAATTGGAGAGTGGCTGAATAAATTATGGTATATGAATGTCATGGAATATTATTGTTCTGTGAGAAAGGATGGTTTCAGAGAGGCCTGGAGAGACTTATATGAATTGATCCTGAGTAAAATGAGCAGAACCAGGAGATCATTATACATGGCAACAAGATGATCAATTCTGATGGACATGGCTCTCATCAACAATGAGGTGAATCATACCAGTTCCAATGGTCTTGTGATGAAGAAAGTTATCTGCACCCAGAGAGAGGATAGTGGGAACTGAATATGGACCACAACATAGTATTTTCACTCTTGTTGTTGTTTGCTTATATTTTGTTTTCTTTCTCATTTTTTTCTTTTTGGATCTGATGTTTTTTGTGTAGCATGATATTTGTGGAAACATATAGAAGAATTGCACATGTTTAACATATATTGGATCACTTGCTGACTGGGGGAAGGGGAGAAGGGAGGGGGAAAAAATGAGAACACAGGGTTTTGTAGGGATGAATGTCAAAAATTATTCATGTATATATTTTGAAAGTAAAAAGGTATAATGAAAAAAAAAGTTTTTTAAAAAGAATAACTTACATATGCCTTAAGGTTATCCTTGATAGCAATATTCCACAATATGGAATTTCACACATGTCCAGACAATCTACAATGGAAATAACAGGAACTTCCTTATGGGAGAAGACATCTTTCATTGGCCTCCCACTCTAGTGGGAGTAGCTTTGTTCCACTGACTACACTAGTCCATAGTAATCTCATTCTCAATTTCTTTCTTTCTCCCTCTCTGTCTCCCTCACCCTCTCTCTTTTTCTCTCTTTCTTTCTGTCTATCTCCATATCTCTGTTTTTGTGTATCTGTCTCTCTATCTCTCCATGTAGTAAGCTAGATGGGGAGAAAAACCATCTTCTCCCTGCCCCTAACTTTCAGGTTTTGTGGACTCAAGAAATGGGTCATGGGTTTTGGTCTTGTTTCATTTATGTTTTTGGAATAACAGACTTAGAAGTTTAAGTCATAGGGATTTTAGAGTCTAGGATTTCAGGAAAGATATTGCAACCAAACTAGCAGGGAAAACCTGAGAAGCCAGGGCATAGGGAAGCAAACTCAGGGTTTTGTACTTGGAACTTGGTGGAACTAATGCTATTTGGGAACAAAGCTAAATTGTAAACCTAATCCTGCTTCCCTCCTTAGAGGCTTTAATCTCACAGTGTTGCTGAGGAAATTATGTCCCTCAAGTGGGACATCAATTGTGCAATAAATATTTATTAAGCACTTATATGCCAGACACAATGCTAAATGAAAGGGATACAAAGAAAGGCAAAAAATAGTCCCAGTACTCTGAAGTGTTGCCAGGGGAGAATGTTTATATGTTCTTGATATATTTTTAAAATATATATTTCTTTGTAAAAGCGAGTATGATTGATAAGTGATTAAATGGACCTGGCTAACTGGACCTCCTAAAATTGGGAGAAAGCAACTTATGAAGGCTTGGGCCAAACAGTAGAGCTGAGAAACCCTTCAACCCCCTAAGCACCAATTTTAGGGGGCCCAGTTAGTCAGTCCATTTAATCACTTAACAATCAGAGTTTTGGAGAAGGGTTGAAAGTATGATGTATTCAGGCATTAGGTCCAGAGTAATCTGTGTTACATATAAAACCAATAGTCCCATTTCTCTGATAACTGAACAGCCATAGTGACTTTTCAGTCCATCACTAACATATATTATGTATAATGACAATTTCACAATTTCTTTTTAGCAATGAGCAATAAAATTTCAAAGATGGACACACAACAATATAACAATAATTTATCTAGTCTTTTAGAATTGTGTTGAAAATTTTTTTATCATCTTATAGTCTAGACAAAAAAAGACAAGAAAATTTTTTTTTACTAAATCTCTATAATGGTCAATAGTAGCCTTAGTTTGGTGAAAAGAGCTTTATTCAAATTTTCTAAAAATAGGTATTCAATAAGCCCCTAAATGCACCAAAGGCCTCCCACAGTTCCCCATATAACTCTGAGATTCCTCAAAGTTTCTTCATTAAATCAGAGCAGAAGACATTTAAGTAAAAAAGAATGCAAGGGAAATGATGTGGAATTTAATTAGGTCATAAACATTCCCCAATTAAGTCCTCTGGATCCCTAATACAGAATCATAGTAAATCAGATGTGCAGTAGATAGATAACACTGTTTATAAAGTTGGGGAAAATTGAGTTCAAATCTATCCTTAGGCAAGTCACAACCTCAGTTGGTCTCAGTTTTCTCATTTGTAAAATGGGATTAATAATTTTCCATAGTTGTTGTGAGGATCAAATGACAAATAAGCATAAAGCACTTAGCACAGTGCCTGGAACTTACTGAGTGCTATTTAAATGGAAGCTCTTTTTATTATAGAATTATACATCTAGAGTTTGGAAGGAAAAGTACAAATTGTGTGCCAGGTATAGTGATACCTCATCTATTCTTCACAATAATTCTGCAAAGTATATGTTATTTTCCTCATTTCTTAGTCGAGGAAACTGAGGCTGAACGGGATTGAATAACTTGCTCACAGTCACACAGCAATTGTCTGAGGCAGGATTTGAACTCAGGTCTTCTGGTTTTCAGACCCAGTGGTCAGCTGAATGCAATCACAGAGACCATGTAATCTAAAATAGGAGAGGAAACCAAGGTCTAAATGTAATGCCAGAGAAACTGAGGCAGGATAGAGATTAGATATTTTTAATAACTTATTGATAGTGAAGAGTTTGGAAGCCATGGTCATGGGGCTGAATAGAACTCTTGTCTCAAAGCATTCAGCAAGGAGAGAGAGGGGTCCAAGGATCCTTATAGGGCTCTGGTGCTCAGGGAAACAAAGGCAAAGATGGAGTAGAGTACTGGGGGGATAGAAGTTCCAGAAAAGGACCATAAATTTAGTTCTTACAGGTTGGGGGTATGGAGGAAGGAACATAAATTCTGATAAGGAGCAAGGAGACAATGAGTGAGAGGAGAAAGATAAGTCCAAACATTGGAGATAAGCCATCTGGAGTTTTATGACTCTTTGGAATGCCAGTGGCCAGAGATCCCAGCCCTAATGATTTCAGTCCTAATAGCCAGGAAGGGGAGTTGCCACCAGGGAGACTGAGGCAGAACAATTCAGGGAAACAGATAGGGGAACTGTGGCACAACATAGAGAGCATATGTGATTTGCTTGAGGTAACTCAATAAATGTCAGAGAGAGAATTTGAATGGAGTAAGCTAGTCCACCAAGTCTGACTCACTGGTGGTGTCCCAGACCAGGGGAATCCTCAAGGTCGAAATTATTTTCATAATAATATTAAGACATTATTTGCCTATTAAAACAATGTTCCCTTTCCCAACATATCTGTATAAAGCAGAATTTTCTATATATGCTTCCTTTAACCAAAACAATTGTGATGTTTAAAAAGTTCAAGAGACATAATTTCTGAGTAATTTGATAGTTCTATTAACAATGCAGTATTTTTATTAATAAAATACTGATCATTTGGCATCTCTCTCTTAGACCAAAGATTATCATTGTGGCAGGCTCAGATTTATATGCCCTTTGAGAAAAGGTTGTTTACAAGATGATCAATCAACTCTGATTGGTTAACAATTAATGAAAGAATGAATATTACAAAGATGGCTGATCCAATTCAAATAAACTTTGATTGATGTTATTTACTTCTAAATTATCCTTAGCCTTGGGCAATCTAGTCAAAGACTTTATCTCCCCACCCCAGCCCAACCAGAGTAGAGCAAAACTGCTTCCCCACCAAGGTGGGGTCTGACCAAGATAAATTAGGCTAATCTCATTATCAGTAATGTCCTTCAAGAGACTGCTTTAGAAATCAGACCTTAGAAAACTGTGGGAGAGGGACTCTAGATCTCCTCAAATCATTGATTATTGATAATCATTTCTCACAACAGACTAAATGCAGAAGCAGAGATGAGAATCTAGCTATCTTCTCTGAGGCCAAATTTAGGAAAAAATATGTAAAGCAATACTGTTGAGGAGTGAGAGATACCCTAACAGTGATGGGGTACCCAGGCTAGTGCAGGTTTTTGTGAAAAAATTCACAGTCCCAATCTCCAAGCGAGATATTTTTTGGGGAAAAAAAAACGGGTTTATTACACTGAGAAGCCACTCAGTGGGCCAGTTACTAATAGGAATTAGCAAAGGTTTGGCTACACAGGTTTTTCTGTTTTTATTTAGGTTTCTTTGGCCCTGGGCTGGGGAATGATCTCCAGAGGAATTGAGGGACTAATCAATAATGCATGGCAATTATGCTCCAGGTCAAGATCTCTAAATTAATTGTAGGAGGAGATTATTGTGGGAGTTTCCCCTGGGAATCGAGCAGGAGGATGGGGATGCTCCCAAAATTCGTGAGGGGGTTGAGGTTTAGAGTTTTTCCAACCCAGGTCCACCCCCAGCCCCAAAGATCAGGAAGGCACAGTTCCTATTGCTACCATTTCCATACCACTCTATTAACTTTTTTTTGTTGTTTTGGAAATTTTTTTAATTAAAATAAGCTATTTATATTAACATGTGATGGATTTGTTATCATTTTTAAATGGATAATTTTTTTAATTTTAAAATTTTATCAACTTCAATTTTTTATTAGAGTAAATAGCTATACATATAATTAACATAAACAAAATCTCTTTGTGTAAGAGTCCAAAATGTTTGAAAACTGCTGACCTAAACCAACTCTTCTCAATAACTTCCTTTTTCAGGTTTGGTGAAAGTCAAGTGTTGGTTTCTCGGAATTAGAGCTCCAGGATTTCTGGACTAGATTTTTACCAATGGCACACTTTCCCCTCTATATTTCTGTCATCTTTCCCCTTTGGAAACTTTGTTAATTCATGCTCACATGGACTTTTGTGGTCTACGAGTAATTTATTTCTTCTGAGTTTCATGCCTACCTGAGGAGGAAGGTAATTGATGAGGTCCTGAATGTGTATAGCACAAAGAAAAACTAAATAATTGATCCCTGAGGTAAGTAAGGAAAAAGCACTGATAGAGATCAATATAGCTCCATGGTTCCATTCTCTGGGGAAGTCAACCAGTGTAAGTTATATCAAACTCCTGAGACCTACCTTTTGTAGAAGTCTGGAGCAGTCTCACCTTGCCATGCCCTGTCAGAAATCCCAGTCATGTCCCTGAGGCTAAATTTTACTTGTAAAATCTATTTATGGGCCATTCCATGGCTACTACCCTCCTCTGAGTCCCTGCCAAGGCACTCTACCTTTCCTTTTCCCCTTTTCCTCCCCCTATATCACACGGTATCTTTCCTAACTCTCCTATGTTTCTCAACTCTACTTCTCCTCCTTATAGCTAACTAATGCCCCAACCTCATGGGATATTTCCTTTCTATGGGGTAATTGTGAGAGTTCCACTGAGGAGTTTGTCTTTCATATTTCTTTCCCAACTGTATTTCATATTTACCATTCCTGGTGTCTATTATATCCCTTCATTTTGTCTATAACCCCTTCCCTAAATAAATCTACCTTTTGCCAAAGAGAATGGCCATTGGGAATTGTTGGAATGACCAAACTCCAGCTTTTGGTGGCTACCATCATCTGATGCCGACTTCACCCACATTGTTTTGGTGCCTGACCCACATCATAATCAATATCAGTAGTTACTAGAAGATTTGTAATCCCCATTTTGCAGATAAAGAAACTGAGGTTCAGACATAAATGGGACAGATTTGGATTCCTGTGCTAACACCATACCGTATGGTTTTCAAATTTAAAACACTGTATACATGGAAGCTGTAACTACTACTACTCTTTTCATTGCACCTTGCCACATTTTATAAAGTGTTACAAAAATTTAGGGGTGGGGGGGAGAGACATGGGATATAGAGAAGAAAATGGGGAAGGGAAAAATAGGAGGTAAAGGAAGGGAGTTTGAGATAGAAGTTGAGAGGAGAAAGGAAGAAGCTGCTGATCTCTCCCCATAATTTCCAAATCTGTAAAGAGCTGCAATGAGGCGCTCCCCCAATGTCAGAAGCAAGCCATCATCTTTTGGACTTTGCAGTCCTGGGCACTCCCTCTCCCTGAAGGTTTATGGCCTCTCACTTGTTTGTTTATTTAACAAAAAGTCTCTCCCCTTTCCTGTTCTCCCTTAGATCTCCCCTGCCCCACACCCCATCTTCCAACACACACATACACCCCAGGGTGAGGCATTCCAGAAAACTATGTCTCCTGCACATTTCTCATCACCTTCCCCTCCCTGTCTCTCAGGAAGACCTTATAATACAATCTTAACAAGAGCTTGACTCACTTGGCAACGGCTTTTAGTTCTGGAACTTGGGGAATGCTGGGTAAAGAAAGATTGATTCCCTGGAGTTTGAACTTTCTCAGCTGACTGTTTGTGTGGAGGTTGGAGTGTAGGGAAGGATAGAAGGACACAGTTTGTTTTCTTTCCACATTTCTGTAGGATCATAGGCATTAGAGCTGGAAGGCACCTTAAATATCATCTCTAGATCAACCCCCTCATTTTACAAATAAGGAAACAGAGACTCCAGCTTCTTTGTATTTCTTTTCTTCACTGACTATTTAAAAGTCAATTGAGGGGAGAGGAAATTGGTGGAAAAGGTGGTAGATCCCTGAAGGAACTCAAGCTGAGATTAACTGTGATGCCTTCAACCTCCTTTCTGCAGACAGTCCATGAGGGAGTATGCTGCCCCATCTGTACTGGCCTCCCTGGGGACCCAGTGACTTACCCTTGTGGACATATTTTCTGCAGATTCTGTCTCACACCACCCTCACCAAAGGGTGTCCAATCTAGGCTGTGTCCAATCTGCAAGGAGAAGAAGCAGCCAGAAGCCCTTCCACCCCAGAGCTGGGCCACAAAGAACCTTAAACTCCTAGGCCAAGTAGGAGAGACTCATTGTGATGAGCATGGTGAGAAAATTTACTTCTTCTGTGAGAATGATGGGGAGTTCCTTTGCGTGCTCTGCCGGGAGAGTTCCAATCACCAGGCTCATGCTGTAATACTCCTGGATGAAGCCACTCAACCCTACAGGGTAGGAAGCTCTCTATTATCTCTGGTTTGGGAGGTTTGATAGGTCTTGGGTTTACCTTGGAGGCCCCCATTTTCCCAATCAGTGAGGAAGAGCAGAGTCTTGTCCTGGGTACAAGTGATGGAAGGAATCCAGAGGAAAGGGACACTTTCCCCAAACTGAAAGAGCTCCCAGTCAGATGAGAGCAGCAAGATGTAGGGAAGAAAATAGGAGACACTCCTCTCTCATAGGAAGCTCCCAAATAGGAGAACCACAATTATTAAATTCTGATACCTTAGAAGAAAAATCTTGAGATCCTTCTTCAGAATGGAAAATTCCTAAAAGGAAAAGAAGTGAAGATGAAAGTGGGAAGTGGAGAGAAGGAAGGAAATACTGGAGGGAAAGCCTATGTACATAAATTAATAAATCATCCAATTTGATTGAGAAGTTATCTCAAAGGTCGAAGCTCTTTGACTTAATGGTTTTATAATACCTTTGTATGATTCTGAAGATAGCTTGAAATGACTATACCTATTTGTGATTGGAGATTAGTTCAGCCCCCTTATTTTGTAGATGGGGGAAATGAGGTACAGAGAAAGTATCTCACTCAAAGTCACAGAGTAATAGGCAGCAGAAGTCATACTACACCCCAGGTTTTGTAAAAAACAAAAAAACAAAAAACCAGCTTTCACCATTGGTTTTGAGATTATCCCAGCATCACACTTATCTTTCAAATACACAAGAGTTATCACTAATTCAAGAACCCTTCTTACTTGCTTCCACTAGGAACGACTGCAGAGTAGGTTAGAGGTCTTACATGAAGAGAAAGAAGAATTGGAGTGCTTGAAATCTCAAGAAGACCAGAAGCTCCAGATGTTATTGGTAAGGAAGCATTGCCAACCAGCTGTTCCTCTTCAAGGCTGCCCTCACAAACTCAAGCAAAACCTGTTTTTTGGTGGCATATTGGTCCTGAAGTCAGGATGACCTTCCCATCCTACCTCTGCCTCTTATTGTCTATATAATTATGGGCAATTTTTTTTTTAACTTCTTCAAACTTCATTTTCCTCATTTGTAAAATGGAAATAATATCTACCTCATACAAAGTTTGTAAAACTCAAATGATATGAGGCATATTATGTGCTTCACAAATTTTTAAAGCATTATATAAATACCAGCTATTATTATTATTACAGTACTAATGGGGAGTCTGAAAATTTAATGTTGCCATTGCCTTGGTCTTCAAGCTCAAAAACATCACCTGCCTTTCTCACAAATTCCCCTTTCCCTTAAAATTGAGGATTTGAACTGGAAGGGGGATTTATGATCATCTGGTCTAATTCTCATTTTACAGGGAAGGAAAGTGATGTCCTCAGAAACAAGGTGCTAGAGAGCAGTTAGATGATGCAATGGATAGAGCACTGGCCCAGAAGTTGAGGACCTGAATTCAAATCTGACCTCAGACACTTAACATTCATACTTTCTAGCTGAGCAAGTCATGTAAACCCAATTGCCTTGTTTTAAAAAAAAAATGTTGAAAACTATCTTTATATGTAAAGTAAAATATGTAAAATAGTATTTACAAAGAATTAAAGTGACAGGATGGTAGGATTTAGGGTAAGGAAGGAACTACAGATCTCCTGGTCCAGCCTCCTCATTTTATAGATGAGGACATTTATATATATAAATATTATACATATTTATATATGAGTAAATCTCCCTAGAGAGAGAGAATGATTTTTCCAAAGCCACAAATCAAATAAATAGTAGGATTGAGATTCAAACCCAAGTCTCCTGATTTTAAATCCAATAATCAAATTAAATCAATTTATTTAGATGAGAAGTAAGAAGCCAGGGAAATTTTATTCTGAAAAAGATAGTCCAGGGGAAAGATCTCTGGGATGATATTTAGGTAGTCTAAATCCTGTGGATTTGTAATGAAGGTAAATCCCAGCTTTGAAGCTTATTTCTTGTAGATCATAAAAATCTCTCTGAGTTTTCTTTTCCTCTTTTGTAAAATGCAAATGATATCTACCCTTCATTCTTTAAGGCTTTAGTCATTTGGACTTCTGTTCTGTGGTTAGCTATATAATAGGGTATTCATTTTCTAAGAGACTTTTGATTAATTATGTGGTATAGAAAGCTATCAACAAGGTATGAATTCAAGTTCTTCTTCTGATACATATTGGCTATGTGACTATATGACAAATACAAAGCAGTATATCTCACAAAGATGTTATGACATTAATAGATTATACATATAAAATCATTAAAAATTCAAAAGGACCATTAAAATGACAAAAGAATGTTATTATAAATCTTTAAAATTTTCTAGAGTAGATGAACAGATGATGCCAGATCCTAACCATAGATTAGTGGTTTTGGAATCTTTTGGAATCTAGCTAACCTATCTCCTGTTATAGTAATACACACTTATTCATCCTTCTTTTATAAAGAGGACCAATGACATCATGGGTAATATCTTGATTTGTTAGTAAATTGGATTTAAGTGAGGCAAAGTTGCACAAAGTTTTCAGCCTCACTCTCTCTTCCAGAATCATTGAAGTTCAGTGGCAGAACAAAACAGTCAAGATGACTAGGGATGGTCCAGGATGCTATAGATGACTTTGCCATTTTCAAGGTCTGATGAAACATTAAGTGCTCCATAGCTCTTGCTTCAGCCACCTTCATGACCATTGTAACAAATTGTTCTCATCTTATTCCACCAGGGGAAGTCTTCACAAGGTTGGGGTAGATATCCCCCAACTCACTGACAGGTCTGAGACTTGTTGATTACCCTTAAACTGGTTTAGCCTGTCTGCTGAGACAGGTTTACCAGGGTGTGACTGCTGTGAATGTTACATTTTCTTGGAATCACAGGTGAATTAGTGATTTGGGGAATCAGATTTGGAAATGGTTTCCTTATATCATTCCCATCTATTCCTAAGGAAGAAACTTTCTGGGACATAAGATGTAAAGACTTACAACTTCCCTCAATTTCCACTCCTCCCTACCCCTGATTACATATCATCTCCTATTCCCTGTCTTTTCACTGTAGATCCAGATTGAATCCAAGAAGCAACATGTGGAAGAGGCATTTGAACAGTTGCAGCAAATACTTGAGGAGCAACAACGCTTTCTCTTAGATAAACTGGGGGAGCTAAAAAAAGAGATCTGGAAGGAGAGAGATCATTACATTGCCAAAGTCTCTGAAGAGATTGTCCAGTTGGGTGTTCACATAAAGGAGTTAGAAGGGAAGTGCCAACAGTCAGCAAATGAACTCCTAAAGGTAAAATGATATTTCTTCTCTCTTATCCACATGGATAAGAATGTGGATCAGTCTGTCTATCAGTACTTTGGAATCTTGCTCCTTGTTCTAGGTGAAGAAGGAGTTGATGGTAAGAAGGAAATAGTCATAGAATATCAAAAATGGAAGGGACCAAGATCATTTAGTCTAGAAATCTTGTTTTACAGAGAAGAAAATTAAGCCTTAGATTAATAGGTCACACAGTGAGTTAGTGGGAGATCCTGAACTTGTATATTTGGAGTCTGGTAGATCTGAATTTGAAATTTGCCTCAAACATTTATTAGTTGTGTGATTCTGGGGAAGTCATTTAACCTCTCTGTGCCTCAGTTTCTTTGTCTATAAAAAACAGTTGGATTCAATTGCCTTTCTGGTCTGTTCCAGCTCTAAATATATGATCTGATGTTCTATTAACTTGTATCTACTTTCAGGGAACTCCCAAAATGAAGACTTAATACATCCAAACAACATTATATAAAGTACAGAAAACACAAAACAAGTGCAAAAGGATAAGCTGGTATTAAATTAGGAAGAGGCAATATGTCATAGTGGAAAGGACCTGCTCTCTAGGGGAAAAAAATCCTGCTTTAAAATTTAATCTGCATTATTAAGATTTTCTCCATCACTTTCTTAAATCTGGGCAAAACAATAAATCAAATTATGATTTTTAATGTTTTCCAATTTCTGAAATGTAAAGGGAAAACAGCGAAAAAGAAACATTGAAAAATCTAACAGTTGCTTCCAGGGGCCAGTCCAAGTTGACTTCCACATCTTTTTACTAGACTGGATGCCAGCTTTAATGCTAGCTCTATCATTCACTTTCAATGACCTCAAAGTGAATTTTCTGTAATCTGGACTTTAGTATCCTCTTTTATAAAATGAGAAGCTTGGATTACATTGTATCTAAGGCCCCTTTCAATACTCAGATTCTGTGATTTTTATGTTTCCCTGAAGAAGAGGACTTGCAGGTAGGTTTGGAAGGAGAGAATAGACAGTGTTTAAGGTGGATGGGAGCTTCCAAGGAGGAAAGAGACTGAGTACATGTTCTTATTTTATTTTTTTCTAGGATGTCAAAATGACCCTGAACAGGTAAGTCCTCCTTCCTCAGTCCTACTTCCTTCATATGTAGCATAAATACAAACATTCTCATGGTATATCACATATTTATATAGTATTTTAAAGGGGCTTCATCAAAACAACCCTGTGAAGTAGGTAATATAAGTATTGTCATTCCCATTTTATAAATGAGGAGAATATTTATAATTAAATTCAAAGCAAGTATGTGGCTGCCTTGTAATTGCAGAGCACTCTGTCAATATTCTTCATATTCCAATATGTAGTATTCAAGCTAAGGTCTTCTGAATTTAAATCTAGCAAGATCTCAAAATACACATATTGTCTTCAATATATAACCCCTTCACTGACACAATCTCATAAAGTCTCACATGTTTATGCTGTCTCACACATTTTTTCCTACACATGTACACCCCTACAATGACAAACACTATGGCAACAACAAATACACAAACACATACACACAGAGAATTTTCCTAATTGACCAACTAGTTATATTCCAAAGTCTATAATTTGGCATTCAAACACATTTCTCCACAGAAACTTTTATTACCCATATTGGTTAGGTTTCCAGGACAACTCAAAGATAATGGTCTCAAATTGAGAGTTGAGAGAGTTTTAGAGGACACTAATTCATCCAACTCCTCATTGTAAAGTTGAAGAAACTGAGACACGGAGAAGTAAAGAAGTAAAGGGAGTCACATGGTAAAGATTTGAAGCAAGATTCCAAGTCCAGTACCATATCCATTATATCAGTAATGTCAAATTCAAATGAAAATGGATCCCTGCAGGCCACATACTGATTTAGAAAACCATAAATTAACATCACATTGTATTCTATTTTTATTTATTTTGTTAAACAATTGCATTTTAATCTGGTTGGGCAGGTGTGTGGGCTGAGTTTGGTATCTCGGTACTATGCCATATTATTACTAGTACAATAACTAAGCTATAAGAAAGAATGGCAGTGAGGAGGGAGAACCAGTCATAAGTCAGAAAGACCTCAGTTCAAGGAAGTACTGCTTCTGGAACATATTGGCTAATCAATTCACTTAATTTTTTAGCATACCAGGCTACTGTCTCTCTAATTTGCAAGCAGATTGTGATCTGCATTAGTAGAGGATATTTCCCTATTAGGAATTCTCTATGCCATTGAAATTATAAATCTGCAGGGGGAAGGTGACTAGTAGCCCAATAAGCCAACTGTTCATATATACAAGAGGCTCAAAAAGAGGCCTTTTGTAATTTGGGATGTTTATCTCTATACAGTCACATCTCTCTTCCTCTCTCTTCTTCCCCATACCACCTCTACCCCATCCACATTCTTTCTTACCTAAAGGACAGAATAAGGTATCTTTTCAGTATTATTTAAGTTATGGAACAGCACTTTATTCCCTCAGCCAATAGTAGGTGATGACAACAGAGGTAGGACATGCCTAACACCATCACTTTGACCATCCATTTCACCCTTGATATCTGATCTTAGAATCACAAATCTTAAGTTCAAGTACATGCTGTGTGACCATGGGCAAATTACTTTACCTCTCTGACCTTTTAGTTTCCTCATTTGTAAAAGGGAGAAAAATCATACATTAACAAGACCATTGTGAAGAAAATACATTGCAAAGCTAAACATGCTATAACCATCAGTTGTAAGCAATGCTAAGTTTTTCCTTACATCTAATTAAATTGCTCCAACTTTAATAGTTGTCTATCTAGACCAATCCATGCATGCAAAAGAATACTCATTACATCATATTCAATAAGTAGTCATTCAATGGGGGTTTGAGGACCCTAAATGAAGAGGAACCTACTCCCTCCCAAAGTAGTCCATTCCATTTTGAGGAAATTGTTAGAACATTTTTTCCTTAAATCAAACCTAAGTGTGCTTTTTTTTTGCAGCTTCCCCACATTGTACCTACTTCTGTCCTTGAGGACAAAGCTAAATTAATCTAATTCTTCTATGATAGCCTTTCAATACTTAGAATCATCCTATTCTGATAAATCCTTTCTTCTTTAGTCTAAGCATTCCCAGTTCCTTCAAAAAGTCCTCTTATGACATGACCTTGAGACTCTTTGCTATCCTAAATTGTTCTCTCCTAATTGCTCTTCATTTTATTAATATTCTTCCCAAAAGATGACATCCAGAATTGTAATTATACTGCCAATATGCTCTATGGCAGAGAACAAATGAACTACTTTCTTTATTCCATTTTTTTTTTTTTTTTGCTTAGGCAATTGGAGCTAAGTGACTTGCTCAGGGTCACACAGCTAAGAAGTGTTAAGCATCTAAGGTCAAATTTGAACTCAGGTTCTCCTGACTTCATGGCTGGTGCTCTAACCACTGTACCACCTAGTTGCCCTCCTTATTCCCTTTTCTTTTTTTAAATTTTTTTATTCTTTTAAAAAATGTCTTATTTAAGACCTGAACCTGAACTCCCACCATCCTCACCCTATACTAGAGAAGGCCCTTTCCTGATTCCTTGATTTTTTGCATCTATTAATTCAGCCTAAGATTGCATTAATTTATGTTAGGGGCCACTTGTTAGTGCCGGCTGGGATCTAATTCTGACCAGCAGAATAGTTGGTATCATGTGAGAGGACACGAATGATACAAGGAGACAAGAGGCAACTACATGTCAGTGAATACCTCTGATTTATTCCATTCCCTATACAGAATATAAATGTTTTCTAAGCACAGCAAGGTTATTATTGGTTAAAGAAAAAGCATACATTCCTTTGCAAGCTACACTTGGGTCTGTAACTATGTTTTATGTCCTCCAGACATTTATCTCTGGTTACCAGGGTCATGTTGATTCCAAGGAGTCTGCTAGCTCAACTGAAAAGTAAGATAATAGTAGAGACTGATTTGTAACTCCACAGCTGCAGGTCTGTGAGAACCCATCACTCCCTTAACTTCTCAAAGTGTGCTGTGATACACAGCTGCAAGACCGCCTTCCTGTGCAATTCCCTGTTAACTTTTTACAATTTTCTGGGTTTTACACTATGCATGATCCTCAACAAACTTACTTGCTTACTACTTCATGCTATTAACTTATTGAATTTAAAATATACTAAAACCCCCAGATATTTCTCAGATGAATTGCTGGCTACGCTTGCCTCCTTTATCTTTTTTTTTTTTTTAATTTTATTTTATTTGCATAACATATGTGTGGGTAATTCTTCAACAATAACCCTTACATAGCTTTCCGTTACAAATTTTCCCCCCAACTCCCCACCCCTCCCCTAGATGGCAGCATATCCACTCACTACATGTTAATTATGTTAAAATATTGGTAAATCGAATATATGTATACATATTTCCAAACTTATCATTGTTGTGCAAGAAAAATCTTATCTACACAAACGATATATCAGATAAAGGAAACACAATGTAAGCAAACATCAATCAAGGAGTATGAGAATGTTATGTTGTGGTCCACATTTCACATCCCTCTCTCTGGGTGTATATGGCTTTCTTCAGTGAACAATTGGAGGTGGTTTGAAACATTTCATTGTTGAAGAGAGCCATGTCCATCAGAACTGATCGTCATATAGTACTGTTGTTGCCGTGTATAATGATCTCCTGGTTCTGCTCATTTCAATCAGCATCAGTTCATGTAAGTCTCTCCAGGCCTCTCTGAAATCATCTTGCTGGTCGTTTCTTATAGAACAATAATATTCCATAACATTCATATACCATAATTTATTCAGCCATTCTCCAATTGAAGGGCATCTGTTCAATTTCCAGTTTCTAGCCACTACAAAAACAGCTGCCACAAACATTCTTGCACATGTGGGGCCTTTTCCTTCCTTTATGATTTCTTTGGGATATAAGCCCAATAGAAATGCTGCTGGGTCAAAGGGTATGCACAGTTTGATAACTTTTTGAGCATAGCTCCAAATTGCTCTCCAGAATGGCTGTATCCGTTCACAGCTCCACCAACAATGGATCAGTGTCCCAGCCCTCCAGAACCCCTCCAACATTCATCATTAACTTTTCCTGTCATTTTAGCCAATCTGACAGGTGTGAAGTGGTATCTCAGGGTTGTCTTGATTTGCATTTCTCTGATCAATAGTGATTTGGAGCACCTTTTCATGCCTCCTTTATCTTTTACAAAAATAATCAAAGTCGATTTTTTAAGCCCAAATGTAGGACTTTCCATTTATCTTTATTAATTTTCATCTTATCATATTCAGATTTTTTTTGAATATTGATTGTCATCAAAGCATGTTAATTATCTCTTCTAGCTCTGAGTTATCTGCAAATTTGTAAGTATAATATCTGTACCTTTATCCAAGTTCTGATGAAAAATGTTAAAGGCTAAGCATAGATCCCCCACGATAGTCTGTTAAAGATCTCCTAGTATATTGATTTACTAACATTGTAATAGGTCTATGATATCATCAATTCAGATACTTTGACTGAGGGTATAGAGTACCTTCTAATTCAGATCAACTCTTGGAAATGGCTTACCAATTTGCCCTAGGTTCTACATTCACAGTCCCTATGACTGCCTAAACTAGAGGTGGGGAACTTTTATTCTGCCAAAGGCCATTTGGATATTTATGACATTATTTGCCAGCCATACAAAATCAACTTATAGAACTTGCTGGAAAGTTATTGTACCCAGCTTTCAGTTCATCATCACCTACTGTTGCCTTACCAAATGATTTCATGGGCCACTTTCCCTACCCTGGCCTAGACCAAAGTTTCCTTCTTGGCAACTACTAGTTGATATGTGTTGAATCTTCCCTGCTCTCTGAGGGCAAGAACTGCTTCATTTTTGGATATATATTCCCAGATCCTGGGATCCAAAGTACCTGGAATCATAGGCTTAATGATGAAAGGTTTTGTCAATTCTGCTATAAAATCTTCACATGGGATTCATCTAAGAGTCTCACTCCAGTTCTCTTGACATTGTATGGATATTAATGAAGCATGAGTGATATGTTGGTTAATACTTGCTCTTAGCATATCCACCTTCTTTTCTAGTCATGTATGTCTTTAATGACTGCCTTTATACCACTTTCCTCCAACAATTCTGAACTGGTAATATATTGCAGCCCACTCATACCCACCAAGTGTTTCTAATGAGATGACTCTCAACTTTAATTCTTCAAAGTTTATAGTATTCCATGATTCATAGCAGCACTGGGATAATAATTTTATGTTTTTAAAACACATGCCTTTATTACAGAGAGAAACTTGAGGTCATTAAAAATCACTGCATAATTTTCCATAGGCAACCCAAGTTGCTCTCCAAGTTGTTCATGTTTTGTGTCTTCCTAAGATTGACATAATAGTGGATGGGTTGTTCATCCAATTTTATGCAGTCTACACAATAGGCATTGTTCATTCCACTTGGTTCTTTTAGTGTAGATAGTTATAAAAGACTCTTTTGAGTATTTATGTATGAGATGTTTCACTTAGGAGATATAGTCAGCATATCATATGCAAATAGAAACATCTGGAAAAACCCTCTATGCATATGGAAGTCCTTTCAGATTTAGATTGTGCATCTATCACAACAGTGGAAAAAAACAACAAAACCTTTAATATGCATGTCTATTCATTTCATGCATCACTTGATATCAATAATTAGGGGAACTGTGAATAAAGTTATCTCTGTTACATCTTTCAAGGAGTGAAATATTACAAGCATGAGAAATGCTTATTGGAGAAAAAAGTTTTTAAGGTAGCATTAATAGTAGGCTGTCAATAAGCAAAGTGGGATCTTGTGTTTGCTATGCCTTTCAATTATGTGACTGCAAAGGTGTGTCCTACTGTGGAGTAACTGTGATACACTTAGAAAGGGCAATCGATTTGGAGTCAATGGATTTAAATGTCAGTTCTGCCACTTACTACTGGGTCACTATTGTCAACACTCCTTTCTGGGATTCAGTTTCTTCATCTCAGTGAGACCTCTAAGGTTCTTTCTAGCTCTTAATAAATAAGTCTATATATTTATTTGCAAAAATGTGCTTGCTTGTTTCTCATAGCTTCATCAATTGTAATTTTGTAAAAATAAGAAAGTAAGCCAGTAGTTATTAATATAATTTAGTTCATTTTTTTTGGTAATAATAAAGTCTGAAATTTTTGGAAACTTTTTCTTGCCCAGATATATTAAGAACTGATTTCCCAACATCCTCAAAACTGTGTTGACTCCCTATACCTACTTCTTCTATATAAACTTGGTTTAGAATAGCTTCTCTTCACAGATTTGTTTTCTTTATCAACATTTCTATTTCCTTTTATAGTCTGTTGACATCAAACCACTAAAGATTATTTTTAGATCCAGTCATTCAACTAATTGCAAAGCAATCTAATTATTTAGTCCACATTTTCCCCATCTTTACCACAAGACTAGCATAGTGATTATCAAATGCTTTGCTATAATCTAAGTAAACCATATCTGTAACACTTAGTAGATTAATATTCCTGTCAAAAATTAAATAATGTTAAATCTAGCTTAATCTGCTTTTGGCAAAGTCATGCAAACTGTGATCAGCAATTCCTTTTCTTGATGTTCAACAATCATTTTGGCTGAAATGAAGCCTAAAGTCAAGCTTTTTTTTTTTTTTTTTTTTTTTTTTTTTTTTTTGGAAAACTGAGGTCTCTCCCATTTTCCACTTTTTATTTTATTTTATTTTAATAAGTTTTTATTGATGTATTTTGTTTTTAAATCATCATAATTTCCCCAAGAATCCTTCCTCTCCTCCTTTCCAGAAAGCCAGTCCATATAACAAATGCTCTTTTTAAATACAAGAGAAAAAAGAAGAAAAGGAAACAATCAGCACAATCAGGGATTGTGTTACCCTAATCTTTCAATGGACTTAAAAATAATTTATTGCTAAACTGTGTCTGCAGGTATGAAAAGGGGACATACATCAGTCCAGAACCTATTTCTCCTGGTCTGGCAAGAAAGATCCGTGATCTTCACCAAAAAATGTGTGTTCTTCCAGAAATGATGGTGAAATTCTCAGGTAAAGAATAAAGGGACTATAGTTTTTCTAAATTCCACCTGCCCAACTTTGGGGGAAGGGAGAATTAAGGATTCTTCTTTTCTCTACCAAGCCCTTTCTCTCTCTGCCTTTAGAACCAGGTTTAAAACTCCCTTCTTCCAAAAAGTCTTCCCTAATTGACCCTATATATGCTGATCATCTATTTATTCAATCAGTTCTAATGTCTCAACCCTACTCACTAAGAGTAAATGCTATACTTCCCCCTTCTTTTTAGACTACAAGTTTCCTGAAGAGAAGGATGATTTTTCTTCCATTAAACCAAGAGCTTTGCATCTCTCTTGATTTCCCCACAGTGCCAGGACAGAAAGAGCTCTGTCCCCAATAGGTCCTCAGTACAGAGGAGATACCTGACTAATGCACTACACTGGATCCAATCTCATCTCTCTATTTTTACTCTCCTCCAGAAAACTTGCTGCTTCATCTGGACACCAATACAGGTAGACATATAGAGGTGAAGGGAAGAGTTGGGTGAAGCTGGTTATCTCAAACTTACTGTCAATTTGTAATTATATGAATTACAGCCAATTCCCCCCCCCCCCAACAATCATCTTTACCTTCTGATTGATGTTACCAGCATAAAATAGTAAACAAAATACTAGACTCAGAATCTGAGGGTTGGTTCTGCTATTGACAGTCTATGTGACCTTAGACAAGTCCCTTTATCATAGGATCATAGATCTAGAACTATCAGGAAATCTTTAGAAGCCATGTGATCCAACTCTTCATTTTATAGATAAGATCTTGGGATGTTAGGGCCTTTGCCCTAAGTCATATAAGTGATGTCAGAGGCAGATTTGGACACAGGTCCTCCGATTTCAGAGCAAGTTCTTAACACATGGTAAACACTTAATAAATACATTTTTATTGATTGATTGACTAATTGATTTCCCATGTAGTTCTTGGCTGTAGTTGCTTTGAAAACTGTACAATAAGAGAGAAGGGGACACTGGGCTAGATGAGTTCAATCATCTCTTTTAACTTTAAGTTCTATAATTCTTTGTGACCACTAACTTGCTGTGGGATCTTAGGCAAGCAACTTGCTTTCTCTGGGCCTCTGTGAACGCATCTGTAAAATAAGAAAGATCAACAACTCACATTTACATGGAACTTGAAGTTTACAAGGCGTTTTCCTCCTAACAACTTTGTGATGATACCAACCCTATAGATGAAGACACTAAAACTCAGAGATGCTAAGGGACTTAGCCATAGTAATGAAGAGTCAAAACTAAGATTTGAACACAGTCTCCTCATTTCTGACTCCCATTATCTTTTCTAAGGAATGTTCAGCTCCAAAATTGAATGCTTATTAAATCCCTTTGTTGATAGCATCACCATCTTTGTTGTCAAGTCAAATCAAGTCAAGAAGTATTTATTAAGAACCTTCTTTGTGCCAGGCACTGTGCTAAGTATTGGGGATATAAGAAAAGGCAAAAATAGTCTCTGCTTTCAAGGAGCTCACAGATTTTGGAGAGATAGCATGCAAACAACTACATATAAACAAGAGATATACAGGATAAGGCCCTAAGACTAAGGAAGTTGGGGAAAATCTTCTTATAGAAAATGGGACATTAGTGGAAACTAAAGGAAGTCAGAGAAGGAAAGAGATGGAGAAGAGAAGAAAAAGAGTGCCAGGTATGAGGGACAGCCCATGAAAATGGCTCATCAGGAGATGCAAATGTTTGTTGAGGAGCAAGCTAGGAGGCTGGGGTGTAAGAAGACTAGAAAGACAGGAACAGATCCAATTAGGATGAACTTTAAAAGCCAAAGATGGAATTTTGTACAATAGAAGTCAGCTATTGGAATTGATTGAATAGGCAATAGTGGTCAGACTTGCATTTTAGGAAAATTAATTTGACAATTGAATAGAGTATGAACTGGAATAGGATGAGACAAGGGGAAGAGAGACCCACCAGGAGATTTATTGAAATAATCCAGACTTGATTCGAGATAAGGCCCTGTACCAGGCCATATAGAGGAGAAAAGAGAATATCCAAAAAATGTTGTGATGGCAAAATGATCCTGAAATCTATCAGGAGCTGAAAGAAAATTACTGGCCTAGATTAAGACCAGGCTTTAATATTCTGCTATTCTCTCTGCAGGAGGTATCACTCTGGATCCCCAGACTGCTAGCTGGAGCCTGATCCTCTCCAAGGACAGGAAATCAATGAGATACACCAGACAGAAGCAAAATCTGTTGGAAAATCCCCAGCGTTTTGATAGGCTACCTGCTGTATTGGGTGCTCAAGGTTTCTCTTCTGGAAAACATTCCTGGGAAATTGAAGTAGTGCTAGGTGATGGAGGTGGTTGTATTGTGGGTGTGGCCCGGGAAGACATGAAAAGGAAAGGGGAGATGGGCCTGAGCACTGAGGGAGGCGTTTGGGCTGTGATTTTCTCCTATCACCAGTGCTGGGCCAGCACCTGCCCAGGTACTGATCTGTCATTGAATGAAATTCCCCACAGAGTTCAGGTGACTCTAGATTACAGTGGAGGACATGTGACTCTCTCCAATGCTGAGACCCAAACCACTATCTTTACATTTCCCACATCCTTCTCAGGCAAAATCTTTCCATTCTTTGCTGTTTGGAAAAAGGGTTCCCAACTGACTCTGAAAACTTGAAGATAATGCTCTCTCCACTTTTATTTCCCTGGACCCCTGTATTCCCTGGGTTCTAGTATATAGCAGGTTTCAACTTCCTTTTCAGCTCATTTCTAGTCAAATCTCTAGATATATAGAAATTGTTCCAAGAATGCTTCATTTCCAATGCTGAGACAAATTAATCTTCTAACTTTTATGTAATGTCAGTAGTGGTAGAATTGAAAGAAAGTTTACTGAACATTTCTGTGAGAAACGACCAGCAGGATGATTTCAGAGAGGCCTGGAGAGACTTGCATGAGCTGATGCTGAGCGAAGTGAGCAGAACCAGGAGATCCTTATACACGGCAACAACAAGACTATATGATGATCAATTCTGATGGACATGGCTCTCTGCAACAATGAGATGTCTCAAACCAGTTCCAATTGTTCAGTGAAGAAAACCATATACACCCAGAGAGAGGGATGTGAAATATGGACCACAACATAACATTTTCATGATCTCTATTGATGTTTGCTTGCATTGTGTTTCCTTTCTCTGATTTTTCTTGCACAAAAAATGATGTGTGGAAATACATATTCATATATTCCACTTGTCAAGTATTTTAACATAATTAACATGTAGTGGATATCCTGCCATCTAGGGGAGGGGTGGGGAGTAGGGGGGAAAATTTGTAACAGAAAGCTTTGTAAGGGTCAATGTTGAAGAATTACCCATACATATGTTTTGCAAATAAAAAGTTTTAATAAAAAAATAAAAATAAATCTTATTCTTTTGTCTATAAAAAAAGAAAGAAAGTTTACGGAACATCTATTGAACTAAATTGTTATTCTTGATGGTACTGGGAAGGGGAGATGTGAAGGATGAGGAAAAGGATGAGTGTTAGAAAAGGATATTTCATGGGTCACCTAATGGGGAAGAAGTTAGATAGATAAGTCACTTTCCCACTCCAGGCTTTGGTTTCATCAACTATAAAACGAGGATGTTTGATTAGTTGTTCTCTGAGAACTTGCCAGTTCTAACATTCTGTCCCTAGTAGATGCCATTCTATATCCATCTTATATTCTTTACCTTAGGTAAAACATGGCCCTGACCCCCAGGTTATGAACTTACATGGACTTAAAATATTTTAGACAGCACCTCCAAAAATTGGCTTACGTTGCTCCCACCAAAGATTTCCTCTGAAAAATTTCTAAATGTGGTTCAAATATGGTTCATGTCTTGGTACCCACATATGGGTAAGAGAGTCCTGTATGAGCCCTCAAATAACAATGCTTATATTGAATTCAGAATAGCCTTTATTCCACCTTATAAAAAAGGGTAGAAAACCATAAAGCCCTCCCAGTAGTCTATAATCAATACAATTCTTCTGTCTTCTCTAAGTGAATTCCTGTTCTGACCCTGGAGACCCAGAAAGGCACCCATCTTTATAATATCCTGAAGTCTTGGGCTCCTTTCATAAGGGAAACAAACTGGGGTTGCTAAAGGGACAACTCCTTTGACCTTCTGACAGTTCCTATATTACAGTGATACTTGTAGGCATCTGGTTTTATGATTCAATCGGAAGAGTGATCTCACTTTGAAACAAAAAGAACTTGTGATTATAGGACAGGGATGGGACTCTTTCCCAATCAGACCTGCACTGTTCAAACAACCAGAGTTATAACAAAGAGCAAAGTCCAAACATTCTGCTCCCCTATGTCATGTATTTAGTACCTCATTTTTTGCCGAGCTCTGCAAACACATTGAACAATCTTATTTTCTCTCTAAAAAGGCAATGTTCCCCAGGAACTCCCCTTATGCTCAATCCTCCCCCGCCCCCCCCCCATAGTATTCCAGGTGCACTCAGCTGGGCTACTCTCTGATCTACGTTCAGCTCTCTTAGGCTACTACAGACCAAAAAATAAAAATTAAAAAGGATGACTACAATTGTTTTGTTTTTTTTTAAAATAGACCCAACACAAAGAGGTAGCTCACACTCTGCAGAAGTTCAAGACAGCCAATTGAGCCCTCTCAACAAAATCCAGGCTCCAAGTGCCAAGGTGTATAGCTCTATGGACTAATACATTAACAGATATAATAAAGCTCATAGAATTTTAGAAACTCTGCTGATTATTTAACCTCCTGTATTCCTGATGACATGAGCATAATTAATAGGATCATAAGATTTAGAATAACTTTAGAGATTATCTAGTCTGATCTCTTTTTTTTAGACAAGGAAACTGAGTCCAAAGTTCATCCAGATAGAGAAAATGATTTGATCCTAGATCTCCTGACTCTCTAATCCTTTCCATAGAGATCTGAGACATAGACTATCCTTTGTTCTCCTAATTTGCTTATGTCACTCTTTATGTCAGATACTTATTAATAGCTGTGTTATCATGGGCAAGAAACTTAACACCTTTGTCTCAGTTTCCTGATATGTAAAATAAGCTGGAGAAGGAAATGGCAAACCACTCCAGTATCTTTGCTAAGAAAAATCCAAATGGGGCCACAAAAAGTCAGACACAATTGAACAACAGTAGCAACAGTGGGTATAATCTAGAACTTGGGCTGTCTTTTCGGCTATGTAATAGGGTTACCTCCTTTTCTGATCACATACTTCCTGCATTATTTTCTTGACTTCACTTCTTACAAAGTTATCATTGGTAATATATGTGGTAATATATCATTGGTAATGTATGGTAATATAATTGTCACTCTCTTCATTGTCTTTTGGGATACATTCATTTTGATTCTGGGGGTATCATGATTTTTCTATGACTTCTAGTCACATGGTAGCAGAAGAGAGCCATTAGTTTTTGTTTTTAAGTAAGTTCTTTTGTAAAAGAGTAGTCTGAGGCAACTGAAAGCATTGTTCAGTGTCCTAATTCAAACCAATTAGTTCTTTTTCCTTTAAGGTAGTATGGAAAGTAGATTGAATTTGGGTATCAAAGGAGGTAGATTTAAATTCTAACTTTGCCACTAACTACTTGTGAGACCCTGAGAAAATTACCCAACTTTGCTGCTGCTCATTTTTTATTTCTAAAATAAAGAAGTTCACAAAATAATAGCTGTTATTTTTATTATTAATGATAATAATATTATTAATTGCATTTATATAGAACTTTAAGGTTTGAAAAGCACTTCACACATTATCTCATTTATCTTAAGTAATCCAGTAAGGTGCTATTTCTTTTCTTTTCTTTTCTTTTTTTGCTTTTTGCTGAGGCAATTGGGGTTAAGTGACTTGCCCAGGGTCACACAGCTAGGGAATGTTAAGTATCTGAGACCAGATCTGAACTCAGGTCCTCCTGCGCCACCTAGCTGCCCCAAGTAAGGTGCTATTTCTACCTCCATTTTACATGTGAGGAAACTGAGGCAGACAAAAATTAAATGACATCCAGAATTATGAATGTACTAAATATCTAAGTCTGAATGAACTTCCTTATTCTAGATCCAGTACTCTGTCACTTTTACCATCTAGATAGATGGGCTCTATGATTGCTTCTTACTTTCTAAATATGGTCTTATTCTCAGATTTTTTTTTAAAGATCTTTAAAGAAAATATACATTTTTTGATTAGGTTATTTTCATGAGGATTTTTTTAATGCAAAGTAATCATGTGAGTCTTTAGTTGTTGAATTTATCTTGAATACTCTACTGTCTGAATGGTTTTTCTTTTTAAATTTTAAAATTTTTTTTGGTGATGTCATAAAGTACTTGAAAAACTGAGACATGTTCACACTGATAAATTTGCTGTCAATAAAACCAGAAGACATGAAAATGTTGCAGCTAAGTAGAAAGATGGGTTACATGTTCTTTCGAAAGAGCCAAATAAAAAGTTGACAGAATTGGCTTCACTCTGGAATAACAAAGGCAAGAACACATATACAAATACAAGTAATTTCTTAAAATTACTACCATATTTACCTCTCAGACCTGTGGAGGGGGAAGGAATTTGTGACCAAAGAAGAACTAGAGGTCATCATTAATTACAAAATAGATAAGTTTGACTATATCAAGTTAAAAAGTTTTTGTACAAACAAAATGAATGCAGACAAGATTAGAAGGGTAGCAGTAAACTGGGAAAATATTTTTACATCCAAAGGTTCTGATAAAGGCCTCATTTCTAAAATATATAGAGAATTGACTCAAATATATAAGAATTCAAGCCATTCTCCAATGGATAAATGGTCAAAAGATATGAACAGACAATTTTCAGACGAAGAAATTGAAACTATTTCCAGTCACATGAAAAGGTGCTCCAAGTCACTATTGATCAGAGAAATGCCAATTAAGACAACTCTGAGATACCACTACACACCTGTCAGATTGGCTAAAATGACAGGAAATGATAATGATAACTGTTGGAGGGGATGTGGGAAAACTGGGACACTGATACATTGTTGGTGGAACTGTGAACAGATCCAACCATTCTGGAGAGCAATTTGGAGCTATGCTCAAAAAGTTATCAAACTGTGCATACCCTTTGACCCAGCAGTGTTTCTACTGGGCCTATATCCCAAAGAGATTTTAAAGGAGAGAAAGGGACCCACATGTGCAAAAATGTTTGTGGCAGCCCTTTTTGTAGTGGCAAGAAACTGGAAATTGAAAGGATGCCCATCAATTGGAGAATGGCTGAATAAGTCATGGTATATGAATGTTATGGAATATTATTGTTCTGTAAGAAATGACCAACAGGAGGATTTCAGAGAGGCCTGGAGAGACTTGCATGAACTGATGCTGAGTGAAATCAGCAGAACCAGGAGAACATTATACACAGCAACAAGACTATACGATGATCAATTTTGATGGAC
>JAJPUD010014112.1:28731-41673 GCA_023553655.1 Myrmecobius fasciatus
TGACAGGAAATGATAATGATAACTGTTGGAGGGGATGTGGGAAAACTGGGACACTGATACATTGTTGGTGGAACTGTGAACGGATCCAACCATTCTGGAGAGCAATTTGGAGCTATGCTCAAAAAGTTATCAAACTGTGCATACCCTTTGACCCAGCAGTGTTTCTACTGGGCCTATATCCCAAAGAGATTTTAAAGGAGAGAAAGGGACCCACATGTGCAAAAATGTTTGTGGCAGCCCTTTTTGTAGTGGCAAGAAACTGGAAATTGAAAGGATGCCCATCAATTGGAGAATGGCTGAATAAGTCATGGTATATGAATGTTATGGAATATTATTGTTCTGTAAGAAATGACCAACAGGAGGATTTCAGAGAGGCCTGGAGAGACTTGCATGAACTGATGCTGAGTGAAATCAGCAGAACCAGGAGAACATTATACACAGCAACAAGACTATACGATGATCAATTTTGATGGACTTGGTTCTCTTCAACAATGATGTGATTCAAACCAGTTCTTCAGCGATGAAGATAGTCATATACATCCAGAGAGAGGCCTGTGGGAACTGAGTGTGAGCTACAACACAGCATTTTAACGCTTTCTGTGAATATTTCCATGCATTTTGTTTTCCTTCTTAGGTTGTTTTTTCTTCTTCTCTTTCTAGATCTGGTGTTTCTTGTGCAGTAAGATAACTGTACAGATATGTATACATGTATTGTATTTATCATATAATTTATCCTATTTAGCATGTATTAGATTACCCGTCATCTAGGGGTGGGGGGTGGGGGGAAGGAGGGGAAAAGCTTGGGAAAAAAAAAGTTTTTGCCAAGGTCAATGTTGAAAAATCACTCATATGTTTTGTAAATAAAAAGCTTTATTTAAAAAAAAAATTACTACCATAAGCAAAAAGTCCTTTCTGAAGATAATTGTCATCTATGTGCTAACATCTGTCACAGAGGATAAAGAAATAGAATTTCTGTGAAGGACTTGATAAAATCTGCCAAGTCAAATCAACATGTACATCGACATTCAGTAATTTCAACTTTGAATGGGCACAGGAGAGATTACTTTTAAAAAAAAAAGTATAGTAGAAAATTTAGATCAAGATTATAAAATGGAAGATAGAAAAGCTTTGTAGAGCATACCAAAAGTTTCCCATATGTTTAATACAAAAAGTATTTTAATTAGCTAACTTTATTTTTGTAGGCCCCCCCCCCAGTTTAGTCAGAATTGAAGTCCACAGAAAAAAGTTAGACTTTTTCCTGTCAAGGACGCTAAGAAATTTTTCTTAGCATTATGACTACAGCATAAAAGCTTTTTCTTGATTGTTGTGTTTTATATCTTTCCAGGTAACAAAATCTAGCTTACAGAACAAACATGACAGATATAATGCACAGAGACCCAAACATAGACAAAAATGACATGAACAAAGACTGTCCTATATTTGCCAAAAGCCATCCTATAACACTTTGTCTCCTCTGGCACTCCAGAGAAGGAGAAAAGGTGGCAAAGGTTTCCTAGGAACTTTACTGAAAATTACAATAATTTCCAAGTCTGGGTGTCCTCAGTCAAAGAAAACTGGCTGAGAATGTTGCTCATAACAACCAAGGAAACCTTTCTCCCAGTTGCTTGAGGTGTCCCAGCTATAGGATTGAGGGAGAAAAAATGGGGAGGGGTGTTATCTTGACAAGGAGGGAATCAAGCCAGGGGAGGCCAGACTCTCCCAGTACCAGACCAATACCGAGGTTGGGAAGAGACCCCAGAAGGTTAGGGGTCACAGATAGGTGTTGTGAGGTTATCTCAAAAGAATTTGCTGGTTTGAACCCCTATCCAAGTCAAGGAGCAAAGTTTATTGGAATTGTAATGCCAATTGAAGTGAGCTAAGTTCCAAAAAAATTTAGTAAAGAACCAGAAGCAAAGAGACACCTTTATCCAGTTTTTCATGTCATTGATATGCTAATTTTAAGGCCTAGAGGTAGAACTGAGGAGTGTTCTCAGGAATTTGGTTGTCACTGATCAGCAGATCTAGGCCTGTCCTAAAGTCAGAAGACATTAAAATCACTGACAGACAAGATTGTTACAACAATAGCACTCTAAGATCAGAGGACCTCAGGATCACTAATATATCTTCTCTAAAATCTGAGGGAAGAAATATTATATTCCTAGGTCAAAGGACTTTCACAACAATTGACAGATTGATTGACAGAACAATAGCACTTCAAGGTTGGGGGGATGGGGAACCTCAAGATTACAGATTCCAAAGCCAGAAGACTTTTGAATCACTGACAGATTATTAGAACAGAAGCATGCTAAGGTGGGAGGTGGGGACCTCCCTAGTACTTTCTCCCTTAGAAGCTATAGTCCTTCAGGTTCAAGCCAGCAAGTTCTTTTGAGATACCAAGTGGCATTGGTCTGCAATCCCCAACCTTTTGGGGTCTCCTTTTTGAACCCGTTGTGACCCTTTGGGCAGCTAGGTGGCCCAGTGGATACAGCACCAGCCCTGAAGTCAGGAGGATTTAAATTCAAATTTGGCCTCACTTAAAACTTCCTAACTGTGTGACCCTGGGCAAGTCATTTAAGCCCAATTGCCTTTACTCATAGCCCATTGCTAAAATCATTTTTTATTTTGCCCATGAGACTTTGCACATCAATAAAGGTCCCTTGTGACTACAATAATACCTGTTGTGAATTCTTCTCATGTTTAACCACCCTCCCACAATCTGCTATTCAGTTACTATTTCATTACAACTTTCTAGAATTTTTTTTTCTTGTTCTCCATTTTAAGGAACAGATAAAATTCTTCGTCTTTCCATGTGATTGGATGCAGCTTTTAGGGAAAAATGTAGCAATAACCCTAAGGCATCCTGGCCTTGGGAGTAATGTAGTTATATATTTCTTCCCCTAGATTTTAGGGAAGATGTAGCAATAAAACCCTGAGGTCTCCTGGCCTTAGGAGTGCTGTAGTTCTACAAACATTGCTGGCTGTCAGAGAAAGTTTCTGAAACAATAATGAGACGCATACTAGATCACAACTCAAATCCACTTGTAACCCATAAAATTAGCATATCATTAAACACCTGGCCTCTCTAGCTTTTTCCTATAAATTTATCTCCTTGCTCCTGATTCTTTGCTAAATTGTCAGGGCCCGAGAATGTGAATACACAGGAAGAACAAACATATGCATAATTGAGCAACTACTCCCGGAGATTACCCAACCATATCCGTGTCCTTGCATTCCTCACCCTGCTGCTCAACCCCCTGTCCTTGCATTCCTCGCCGGTTACCAAACCCCACCTGCAAACCCGACCACCTCCGCATTCCTGCAACTCCTCATCCAGAACGGCATTGGCCTATTTAACCCCAGCCTTTTGTTTCAATAAACGAGACTATTCCATCTGCCATGTAGTCTCCTTCCTCTCTCTCGCCTATTCTCTCCCTTCAGGTCGGGTCCTCCTCGCCCCCACGAATTACTAAAGTCCTGCTGGACAGGACACTAAATTCTTTTGGAACTTCAATTGGCTTTACAATTATAATAAACTTTGCCCCTTGACTTAGAGATGGGTCCAAGCCTACAACATCTTTTGAGACAACTCACTACACCTTAACCCCAACTCTTTAGGATCTCCTTTGAATACCAACATTTGCTGACCCTGTACAAGGTGAGTTTGGTCTTCTCTGCCTTTACTCTCTCCTCATCAAAGTAAACCCCATAGTCTTTTTTCTCTCTCTCCTATATCTGAGACACCCCAAGTACCTAGGAAGGCTTGTCAGGTTGTTAGGAGCTCCATGATCAGCCAACTTTTTTTGACTGAGGATACCTAGTCTTGGGAATTCTTGCAATTTTCAGCAAAGTTCTCTCCTAACTAGAGAACGTTTGCCACCTTTTCAATCACCCTGGGATGCCAGAAGAGGTGAGGTACTATAGAAATATAAATTTTATGGCTTTTGGCAAAGATTGGACAGTTTTCTTCCATGTCATTTTTGTTTGTGTCTGCATCTCTGCACAGAACGTATGTCATGTTTGTTCTGTGAGCTAGATTTTGTTACCTTGAAAAGTGCAGCCAGTAAGAAAAAAACAAAAAACAAAAAAAAAAAAAAAACCTCATATGCTGTAATTAGACTATTGGGAAAGATTTCTTAGCATCCTTGATTTCCACCTTAAAAAGGGAAAAGCCTGACTTTTTTTCCTGTGAACCCTGATTCTGGCCAAACTGGGGGCTACAGAAATAAAATTAGCTAATTAAAATTATAAAGCCGATACTCTAACATCTTAGCAGATTCTCAAGTTTTTGAGAGCAATGATTAAGGAGTTTGGCAATTAGTCAAGATTGCAAGAAGAAAAAACTGTGAAGACACTGGGGATAATTCCAGGAATTTATGCCATTCTGGAAGAAAATGAAGGGGAAAAAAAACAAAAACAAAACTAGGCAAATTGCAACTTTTTCCTAATCCTTTCTTGACTCCTATCTTGTCTGGAGTCCCCTTCTGCTCCATTGGGAAAGAAAAATATGGCTCACTTTACATAAAGGCTAAGCATCCCATTAACATCACTATAAAGGGAAAGCACCTCAGAAGACATTCAGGAACCCTCTCCACAATACTTAGCATGCTCCACTCCCTCGGAGTCCTGAATATATCTCAGTGGTGAGGATTGTTAACAAGATCAATATAGCCCCATGCCCTTCTGTTATCTCCTTTCATCTCAGATCTGATTAAGAGAATGCTCAAGAACTATAGGGAAACTCAAATTCTGCCCCACTTAGAAATGATGGAAGCAGCAACAGCAATGGTGTTAGAAACAAGCTGACACCAAAAGTCAGGTAACATAGAAATTTTATTGAGAAAGTCCAGAGGAATTGAATGTTTTTGGCCAGAAGCAGGCTCCACCACTGATGGGAAGAGGGAGCCCTAGGTACAGAAGCAGACAAGCTTTATGCCGTTAGTTCGTTGTAGTTCCCTTCCCCAAAGAATATACTGTTCAGTTCCCCTTAGGATAACATGATTTCTTAAATACTACTCCTAAATATTTCCCCCCTCCCTTGTCATATATCCTGTGTTGTTAATAAGGTTTTAATTCTATGTGGGATGTGTCAGCTTATATGCATGAGACTTACTAAGCAAGTGCAATAAAGAAGTCTTTTCCCGGTCCTTGAACCTACTCAGTTTAAACCAGTTTCCAGCCTAGACATCTTCATCAAAAGTTTGAAACCAAGTGAATCTCTTCTCCTGAAAGCTCATTAGTCAGGGATGCTTATTATCTTACATTACCTTGAGGCTTACAATATTCTGTGGAAACTTGGCTTTTCAGTATTCTTATTGTCTGCTATATTTCTGAAGAATTGAATTTTAACTATTCTGTGGAAACTTAACCACAGTGGAGAGCCCACACACCTTGCCCAAGCATCCATCCCAACCCAGCTTCAGAAAGTGGGGATGGAGTGGGGGTCAGGCCCCAAAGTCAGCATTTTCTGGGCCCTGGTACTTGAAACTACCATCAAAAGGAGATCCTGGCACCAGCCACTCTAGCCTTCATCAGGTTCTGTCCAACAACTGCCTGTGAAGAATCTAAGAGCCTCTGGTAGCACCAAGGCAGTATGAGATGGGAAAGCAACCTCTGCATTTGATAAGCCCACCATTCTCTGTTTTAATTGCAGAAATATATTAGCTATGGCAAATTATTTTAATTTCTGTCCAGTTTTCTAATTTGTAAAGAAAATTATTAATGGTTGTGAATCACATGATTACAAAAGTGCAAATGCTATATGAATGTTAATTTTTATTGGATATAATTGCTTCATATTTGATAACTTATATGGGTTTTTAGATGTAACCACCATACAATGCCAATATTATTGGATAAGGGATATTTTGTGTGTGTATGTGTGTGTATAATTTGGAAACAAATTCAACTAAATTAAGTTACCATGCCTGGGCTCCCTAGGATAGGATAGTGTAAAATACAAAGAAAAATCTTTCTTCCTCCTTTCCTCCTTCCCTGAAGGGAGAGAAAGAAAATATACTTAGCTCAATGAAATTTGTTGTTTGAGATATGATAGCTAAAGCAGTTTTAAAGGGGCTTTTATCAAAACCTACTAATGGAATATGTAAGTTGCAATCTGTTTTCACTGACAATGTTAAAAGATTTAAGAATTTGAGATCTTTAGGAAAACAGAAAAGCAATTCACTACCACTTTAAAAACTGGCTGACACTTAACTCTTTCCTGGCTCACAAGAGAAATGGTTTGTGTGAATTGGAAAATAATCAAATGACAATTCAGTTCATCTGGAACATTTAATTAAAATTTAGGGAATCTCATAAGCTAAAGTTGCCCATTTAAAAATAACTTTTAAAACAGTGTGTATGTTAAAATTGGAGACTTAACTGTAAATTATATGAGACTCCTATTTATTTTTGCAATAGATCCTGCTCTATCTGAATTTTAAGAATTGTCTTGTTTTCTCCCTAAAACAAAAGGGAAATTTGTTTAAGGGAATAGGAGGGAAAGCCGGAAACCTCTGTGAGAATCACCAAAGCTGCAACAGATTGGAGAAAGAATAAACTGAACTAAAAGAAGGTAGAAAGTTTATTTAGCCTTTTTAATTGTGTTTATGTTTTGTAAATATAATTTTTAAAAATTAGGTATTTCCATCTTTGAAAATTAAGAAAAATTGCAGCTAAGACTATTCCTGATTGTTATCTTTGTCATCATGTTAAACCTAAAATTGGTAATTACTGTGTATGGAATGAGAGGAATGGGGTGAAAGCCTTGTAAGTTCACCTTCAGCAGCACCCTTTTCCCTTTTCACAGAGTAGGGGGAAATACCAAACAGCACAGCTCACAGAAACTGATGGTGGACAACAGCAAGCTTAACCCCTTTCCTGGGGTCTCTGTCAATTTCCCTTAATTTGTAAGCTTGCCAGTTTTCTTGAAACCCTCAGGGTAAGCAAGGTCATAAACCCTGAAAAATTAACCTGTTTGGGATGTATAGTTCCCAAACAAGCAATGTGTTTACTAAAATCTATAAACTTGTATATGCAGAAATTATTTCTAATGATTATTGGTCCTTGCCGTAAGCTGAGTTTAAACTTAAAGAAGAAAAGAAAAACAAGTTAAAGTTATTTTCTATCTGAAAATATGTGGTCATATCCTGAATAATTAGCTAAGTGCCTATAAACAGATATATACCTGTATAAAATTAGGTCCCTGTTATTTGTCTCAAAGAAACAACTAGGTACTTTTCTGGGCCTAGCTAGATTTTGTAGCTATTCAAGGCTCTG
Source organism: Myrmecobius fasciatus (assembly GCA_023553655.1). Classification (NCBI taxonomy): domain Eukaryota; kingdom Metazoa; phylum Chordata; class Mammalia; order Dasyuromorphia; family Myrmecobiidae; genus Myrmecobius; species Myrmecobius fasciatus. Next base: position 36,007 of record JAJPUD010014112.1, read on the forward strand.
ACACATTTCCTTTGCCAAGGCTTCTATGACCCTGAAAGCAAAATTGACTTTGGTCCCAGAATTAGCCTTGCCTAATTTAGAAAAAGCCTTTTACTCTGTATGTTGAGGAATGGTGGGATTTGACTGATCCCAAGCCCATTAGTTACTTCTCAAAACTTAACTTGGTGTCCTTGGAGTGGTCCTTCTGCCTTAGAGCAGCGACTGCCACAACACTTCTAATTGAGGAAACCTCCAAGCTTACTCTAGGCCATCACTCTCAACCCTGTCACTCTGACAGCGTTCAGTAGGGTAGCGGTTTCTGGTTACTGTCCCTAGTAACCCCCATACTAACTCTGCTTTTGTCCTTTTTTTCCCCCCTCATTTTTGGTCCTTGCTTTTTTATTCTACTTGTGAGCTTTCTTTCTTCAGACTCAGAGCCATGAACTTCCATCTACTTGTTCAACCTGAATATCACCTGCTACCTGATTCTGAGACTCAGCAACCCCTGGATGCCACCATCTTCAATTCATGTGTCTCCCTTCCTCAGTCTGGACCAATTCCACACCCCTTATTAGATATAATAGTGTATGAAGGATTATTTAATGTAGGTTATTACAGTACTCCTACAGTCTAACTCAAGTTTCTCTTCATTTCCTTCCCTTAATAGGGAAAGTGAGTCACAGAGGAAAAACTAGCATTTTTACTAATACCACTTTCCCAAATCCAGTACAAAATTCACTAAACTATACACTTCTCCTATCCCTTCTCTGCCAACCCTCAAGATGAACACTCCATTAAACTTTTTCCACTGTCTATAGAACATTTTCCCATAATATGTCTCTCCCAATTCTGACACCATTTCTCTGTCTTTGGCATCATTCTTCCAGCCTCACCACACCTTATCCTGCCTCTCCAGCTGCCTACTCTGGGAAACTCTAGTTATATTCCTTTTGCTCTGAAGAGGAAGAGAGGGAGTTGTTCCACACTCCAACCCACTTTCTACATGATCTTTATGTTGTGGGGATCCTCAATATATAGAGCCCTTAATGGCTTTCTGCTCACATAATAAGGTTTCCCCCCATGTAACACAAACATGACATTCTCTTGGTTCATCCCTCCCTTTTAAAAATCCCCCAGCCAGTATCTGCCAAAGTTGCTAAAAGCTAAGCTTCTTATATGGCTTCTTGTGGAGGGAACAGGACAGCATTGTCATGGAAAACTGACACTGCTTATGGTGATGCAGTCATGACAAAAGATGTGCCTGTGCTGGAGACTCATAGGTTCAGTCTGATAATTCAAGGATGGGATAGGTCTTTCTTGAAGTTTTCCATCACCGTAGGTGACGTATGGGTTTTGACTCCTCTCATTCTCAGGAAGCTTTTCCCAAAAAAGATCCTTCAACACATATATCAAAGCAACAAACCATTCATTTGCAAATTCCTTGAGAGTAAGCACTGTCCTTTGTCTCTTTTTTAATCCCCAGACCTTAGGAAAATGCCTGGCACACTGTTGTTATTGAGTTATTCCTGATTCTTCGTGACCCCATAAACCACAGGGTTCGTGGCCTTTCTGTCCTCTCCAACTCTGTTCAAGCTCATATCCATTACTTTCATGATAGCAACATCCTCTGCTGTCCCCTTTTAACCTTCAATCTTTTCCAACAATGAGTTCTTTTTCAGTTTCAGCATCTTTCCTTCCAACAGTTGGAGTTAATTTTTTTTAAAGTATTGACTAATTTAATCTTACGTTCTAAGCAACTCTCAAAGTCCAACTCTACAATTCAAACGTGTCAATCCTGTGGCACTCTGCTTCCCTTATACTCAACTCTCACAGCCATACATTGATACTACAAAAACTATAGCTAGGATTGTATAAACTTTTGTCAGAAATGTTGTCTCCTCTTTTTAGTACGTTGTCCAGATTTTCCATAGCTTTCCTTCCAAGGAACATATTTTCATTTCATGGAGCAGTTGTCATCTGCAGTGATTATGAGTCCAAGAATATAAAATCCAACACTGCTTACATTTCTTCTCCCTCTCTATTTGCCAGGAAGCAATGGGACCAGATGCCATGATCTTGTCTGTTTGGAGTTTTTTATGTTAAGCTTCAAGCTAGCTTTTCAAATTCATCAAGAGTCTGTTTTTCTAGCAAAGTGGTATCATCTGTATATCTGAGATTACTGATATTTCCTCAAGCAATCTAAATTAAGGTTTTTGATTCATCCAGCCCAGCATTTCACAAGAGAGACTTTGCATAAATGTTGAATAAAGTTACAATATATAGCCTTGTCATACTTCTTTCGCAATCTTGAACCAATTAGTTCTTCCATGTTCAGTTCTCTAACTGTTGCTTCTTGACCTGCATACAGGTTCTTCAGGAAACAAGACAATCTGGCATTCTTATCTCTTTGAGGATGTTTTGTTGTGATCCAGACAGGTTTTAGTGTAGTCAATGAGGTGGATTTTTTTTTTCTGGAACTCCCATGCTTTCTCCACAACTCAGTGAATGCTGGCAACTTGACCTGATATCTAGTTGATGTTTAATAATGCATATTGACTGACAAATATTTAATAAGTACCCACTATGTGTAAGGCACTATGCCAAGACAAAGTGAGACTGAAAAGTAGGATAGGAAGATTGCTTCTTCTAAGTGATCCTTTTTCCGCTAAAACGATCTATAAATCTCTCATATTCTCAGTCCTTTCTGCTTAAGGGATTGTTCTTATTTGACCTCTGTGCCAGCTGAGTCCATTTTTATTCCATTTTTTTCTAGTAGTTTGGCAATGCCACTTCCCCAGGCTTACAGACTTTACAAGTCTCCCTCACTGAAAGGAAATAAATACCTAGAAAGAAAATTTAAATGGCATGGCCAGAAGGAGAACTCTTTTTCTTTAGGGAATTAGCAAGTACAGAACCCCACTATGTGCAAGATACTGACCTAAGAGCTAAGGAGAAAACAAAAGATGAAACAAGAAGACTCTTCTCTTTGCCTTATAATACAATAGGAAGAGATCAGAGATTTAGAGCTAGAAGGAACTTAAGACCTACTTCCTCTTTATAAAGACAAAGAAACTGAGGTCCAGGATCACATATTTACTAAGTTTTTGAAGCAGAGTTTGAACCTATGTCTTCCTGATTACAAGTTCAGTATCCAGTCCACCATAGGACATGTATACAAATAGCTAAGATTTTAGACACAAAGAAAGACAAAAGAGAGATTCAGACAAAAAATCCCTAAGAAATCAAAGGAACAGTAGACTATTTTTAGTTAGCTGGGAAAATGGGTAGGGAGAAGATGTAGGGGAAACCACTGTCCAGAAGTTTCTTCATAATGGCATCTGAGTTGAAGGAATACATGACAGCATACTGGGCATGGGACAGAGAATGTTGGGACACATAAGAAATGATGACAGGAAGAGATTAGGAAACCAGTACCAGTCTACTTGAAGTAGAATGTAAAATACATAGCAAAATGTATGAAGGGTAATTAAATTAAAATAGGTTGGAGGTTAAAAACAAGAGGATCTTGAATGCTAGGCTATTCTTTCTCCTAAATAATATGGAGTCACTGAAGATTTTCAGATTAGGAATACTGTTTTGGTCATTAATGAAAAAGAAAGACCCTGGGTTGCCTAGTCTAACTTTATGTCTCCAACTGACTTGATAAAGGTGTCCTGCAGAAACTAGGCATTGACCTACATCTAACACCCTATACCAAGAGAAGATTGTGAAATGGACAGATCCAACCCTTCCCCTCTTTAGGCCAAAGAGCCTAGGAATTCCTTAATGGTATTTGCTCAGTAAGGGTCCCAGGAATGTTTACCTCACAAGGAACCTAGGAATTTCCTGATAGTATTTACTCAACCAGGGTCCAAGGATTGTTTACCTCACACAATGAGAGAAATGGGTTTAATCCACAGTATGTTTGCCCAAACTTAATAAGAGAAGTAGGTAGTTTGCTCTGATCCAGGTGTATTGACCCAGATGATGTATCAGTATTTTACAATGTATACCTCAAATCCTGTTACTTCTTTATTATATTAGTAAGAAATCAATGTTTAACTGCACATTTATGGGGGGAGAAGTGGTCAGTGCTCTTAAAAAACCTGTGGCTACCAGGCTCAGCACTGAATCCTTCTAGCTCGTCTGGGGGTTCAGTCGCCGGGCCCGGCAAATAAACGCTCTCTAAAATTTCAATTACTTGTGACTGTCCAGTGATTTTTTTTTACCGTGGATATCTCAGTTGAAATGGGTTCATGATTTAGACATAATGATACTATAGTGACATGGTGAGGAAGAATAAAGAATAGTCTACCTCTCAGATCTGTGGAGAAGGAAAGAATTTGTAACCAATGAACTAGAGTACATTATGGAATGCAAAATGTTTAATTTTGATTATATTAAGTTAAAAAGGTTTTGTAACATACAAAACCAATGCAGACAAGATAGAAGGAAAGCAATAAACTAGAGAAAAATTTTTATATCTAAGGGTTCTGATAATGGCCTCATTTCTAAAATATATAGAGAATTGGCTCAAATTTATAAGAATTCAAGCCATTCTCCAATTAATAAATGGTCAAAGGATATGGACAGATAATTTTCAGATGAAGAAATTGAAACTATTTCTAGTCACATGAGAAGGTGCTCTAAATCATTATTGATCAGAGAAAATAAGACAACTTGAAGGTACCACTACAATCTCTCAGATTGGCTAAAATGACAGAAAAAACTTTTTTTAAATTATTGTTCGATTGCATTGTTTTCTTTCTCATTTTTTTTCCTTTTTGATTTTTCTTGTGCAGCATAATTGTAGAAAGATGTAAGAAGAACTGCACATATTCAACATATATTGGATTCCTTGCCATCTAGGGAAGGGGAGACAAAAGAGAAAAGTGCCTTGGTTTAACTTTGGGTCTCAGGTAAACTTCAAAAAAAAAACCCATTCTTCTCCACTCCAATATCAGTTCATCATCAAAATTCTCCAACACACACAAATCAATTCAGCAAACATTTATCAAGAATCCCCTAAATATATTATTGAAACTATTCCTGTCTTTTCCTCAAGGAAATCTCCTTGGGAATGCATCTCTCTCCTCTTTTAGCCTTAAATTCCTGGTTTGGAGAAAGGCTAAGTTATTTAATTTCTCAGACCCATAATATGATTGCTGATGGGGTTTTTTTTCCCCCTTTTTAAATCCTATTACTTTACCAAAACAACATTTGATCTTTTATTTAACTGTCTGAATTATCCTCTTCATCTTTTTTTTTTTAAATCACTTTGCCTTTCTTCTCATATTAGTACCTTATTGGTCTTTGAATTTAATGCAACTCCTTACTATGTGCCAGGCACTGAGCTAAACATTGGAAATAAAAGGAAAAGAAAAAAAAAAACTGCTGCAGTCTCTACCCTCCAAAACTTTATATTCTACTGGGGAAGATAACACATACAATTTCCAAAGTGTGAATTCTCTTGCTGAAAATGAAAATTTAACAATGGGCTGATACTAATGTATCTCAGTGTGCTGCAGATGATGATGAAAATCCTGAGACTAAATCTGGCAAATCTAGCTTATTATTCTGCCCTTTAAGACCTACCTGAGCCCAGGCATCCCAGGCCATTACCAATCATCTTGATTTTTGTCTTGCTGCTAGACTTCATGATTCTGAGAAGTGAGTGAGGCTAAGGAC
>JAJPUD010014113.1:0-14189 GCA_023553655.1 Myrmecobius fasciatus
ACAGCTGCTTTAATTTGCCCTGGGGCAGTTCTGCTGATTGAGTTATTTCAGGTACTGGGCAGTTCTGCTGATTGAATTATGTCAGGTGCTGGGCAGTTCTGCTTTAGTTCACCCTGGGGCAGTTCTGCTGATTGAATTATTTCAGGTACTGGGCAGTTCTGCTGATTGAATTATTTCAGGTGCTGATCAGTCCTACTGATTGATCACTTTAGGGAGCTGTCTAATGGCAGCTAGGTCAGATGCTCATCAGGGGTTCAGTGGTTCACAATCTACCCCCCACAAAAGGCAGACCCTCCAAACCACCTGCTCACAATCAGAACAGATTGGCCCAAGAGGCCCCCAGAAGACTCCCAGGTGTGTGAAAAGCACAACGCTCCCACTCCTGTTTGGACTCCTGTTCCAGCTCCCTGCTCCAGCTCCCTGCTCCAGCTCCCTGCCCTGGTCTCCCTGTGCTGCAGTCTGGGTTCAGCAGACCACCCCCCTGCCCAATTAAGACAGACCTGTTTTGAAGTTCTTCCAGAGTATCTTCTTCTAGAATCGTGTTGTCCTCCAGATATTGTGGATTTTTTTGCTTCAAAATCAGTCTAGAGGCTTCATATGTTGTTGGTTTGAGGGAAGGTTAGAGGAAGTTACAGAGATTCCTGTCTGATCTCCACCATCTTGGCTCCACCATGATGATCAATTCTGATGGACATGGCTCTCTGCAACAAAGAATTGTCTCAACCAAGTTCCAATTGTTCAGTGAAAAAACCATATACACCCAGAGAGAGGGATATGAAATGTGGACCACAACATGACATTTTCATGCTCTCTATTGAGGTTTGCTTGCATTGTGTTTCCTTTCTCTTATTTTATTTTTTTTCTTATAGATAGGATTTTTCTTGAACAACTTGTCAAGTATTTTAACATTATTAACATGTAGTGGACTTCCTGCCATCTAGGGGAGGGGAGGGGACTGGGGGTAAAATTTGTAACGGAAAGCTTTGTAAACATCAATGCTGAGGGACTACCCATACATATGATATACAAATAAAAAGCTTTAATAAAAAGAAAGTCAAGGCATCATCCTTTTGATGCTATTGGTCCTCTTCAGGAACAAAGGACAAAAAACCATACAAGACATTATTGGTTCTCCTTGTACCTATATTACCATTCATTCCCCCTCCGTCTCTTTTGCTGACTCCTCTTCCATATTATACTCTCTCACAGGGTTCTGTTCTGGGCCCTCTTTTCTTTTCCATTTATACTGCTCCACTTAGTGACTTTATCAACTTCCAAGGACTTAATTACCATTTATATTAATTATTCTCAAACTTATCTATTCTGTCCCACATTTCTGCTGCCCCTACAATCTCAGATTTCCGACTAATATTCAGAAACTTCAAACTGGATGTCCAATAGACATCTTAGGCTCAATATGGCTATACAGGTGCTCATTATTTCCTCTTCTAAATGCTTCACTCTCTTACCTTTCCAGTACTATACAGGGCAAAACTATCCACTCAGTCCCTCAGTTTTACAACCTGGGGTCATTCTGAATTCATCACTATTTATCTCCCCTCCACCCACAGATTTAGTTTGATGCCAAGGTCTGTCAATTTAATGTTTGCAACATCTCTTCTTTCCTCTGATAGTCACTGATCTTTAGAGGTGCTCATCACCTCACACCTGGATTATTACAATAGTCTAGTAGTGGATTTGCTTCATTTCTCTTTTCATTCCAATCAGTTCTTCATTCAGCTACTAAAATTATTTTCCTAAAGTGTAGGTCTGTTCATGTCATGACTTTATTCAATAAATTCTAATGGTTCCCTATTGATTATATTGATAAAAAAATGTTCTGGTTGGCCCTCAAAGCCTTTCATAAGCTATTCCCTCCTACTTTTATAGTATTCCTTACACCTTGCTTCCTGGCATGTACTGTTCACTCCCGTGACACTGCTCTCCTGTTTTCATGAGCAAGACAGTAGATACATTTCTCAAAACTCCAGGTACTTTCTCTAGCTCTTTCCATTCCTGGAACACTCTTCTTCTTTTCTATCTAATGACTTCCTTGACTTCCTTTAAGTCCTAACTAAAATTCCACCTCTAAAGGAAAAACCTCCTATAAACTCTCCTAATTCCAACATCTTTCATTTATCGTGTATATAACTCTCTTTACATACATATTTGTTTGCATGTTGTTTCCCACATTGGATTGTAAGAATATTGAAGGCAAGGGACATCATTTGCCTTATTTTTTAAAATCTCCAGTGCTTAGTAAAGTGCTTAACATATCCCTGGCATATAGTAAGTGCTTAATAAATTGTTGTAGCTGTTGTCTTTTTGTTCTCTGTTCTCAAAGAGGTCCAAGACATTGGAGAGATAATGCCATGTAACCCAAGGGAATTGGATTTAAGTGAGTGAGGCTGTGCAAGGACACCTGCTTTATTCCTCAGAGTCATCTTAATCCAGTGGCAAGAAATAGATCAAAATGCCTGGAGATGGCCCTGGATGCAATGGGAGACCTTGGACTTTTTAAACTTTTAGTGATTAAAACTAGGTAGCAATTGAGGTAAAGAATTTCCTCTATAACTTAGTCTAAAAAAATCTAAATTACATAAATCTGGAGGGGTAAGACCCTCAGAGTTGTTGGCCAAAGCAGAAATCATTGCTACTTACATTAAATCTGAGTCATTTGGGACCCAAACAATGATCAGTTGGGGCTTGACCTAGGACCTATTGGTGGCCAAGAAACAGATTGATTTTGGTTTAAGGCTTGGTCCTTGAGAAAAAAAAATCTAGCTAGTAAACTCCAAAATATTTCGGGAGGGTTCAGAGGTGAAAAACAAAAGAAAAAAATGCCTTAAAGAGTATTGTTAGGTAAAGATATGTTACCACATGTGGACAGAGGAAGGAAAGGGAAAGAAAGAAGGGGAAAAGGAAGGAGGGAAGGAAGGAAGAAAGGAAATAAAGGAAGGAAGGAAGGAAAAAAGAAGGAAGGAAGGAAAGGAAGGAGGGAAGAGAAAGAAAGGAAGGAAGGAGGGAAAGAGTCTTCCAACTGACCATTTACGCACAGATGTTGGTTGTGCTTTGTTTTTGAAGAAGAATATGGCATTAGGGAGGTGATGCCGATGACATGAAAGTGAGTTAGAGTTAAGTGAGGGAGAGCTGTGCAAGATTACGTCCCTCACTTTCTCCTCCAGATACATTTGGGTATAGTGGGAAGATATTTCATCCAGGGATTAATAAATATTTATATGAATAAATAAATATGGATATTGATTGATTCCTTATTGCTCAGCAAAGAATACTATGGATTTGACTAGCCATGCATATTGATGTGAGTAATTTGAGTTTGAACTTTTATCATCATCAAGTAGAATTAACATTATTGTTAATTTGGAGTTTTAAAAAATAATTGAACATTCCCTTTATTTTCTATCCATTTCTATTATCTTAATCTCCCTTCCAGGATTCAAATCTTCCCTAAATTGACATTTTTAACATTTTAATGTGAAAACTTTTAAGATACATTTAAAAAACTAGGGACAAGTCCAAATGATCACTAAGCATATTGTACAGTGAAAAAAAGTAATGAGGACTTAGGTTCAAATCTTACATCTGACATTTATTAACTTTTTGATCTTGATCAAGTTATTTAACCGCTTTTGTCTCAGTTTCCTTGTGTAGAAAAATGAAGTGGTTGGATTTAGTGGCCTATAAGATTCTCTTCATCTCTCTATTTCTGATCAGATTATGAATAAAAAATTTTAAGAAGGATTACCTTATCAGCTACATAGGTGTTGGGGATGACCAAGTTTTGTCTGTTTCTGAGGACAGAATAAGAATAGAAATAGACTTAATCTAAAAGTATAGAATATTCAAATAAAAATTAATTGATTTTTCATTCACTCAACAAATGTTTATTAAGACTCTGTTATTATGAATTTTATGCTATGTATCAAATTCTAGAAGTTATTGTTGTTGCTGTTTTGGGGGTGGAGCAATCTTACAAATTATTATTATTATTGATTTTAATATTATAAAGAGCTACTCATGTAAACGCTCTCTGTGTCAATGCAATTGACACCTGATCTGATGACAAAATCATTTTCTAAAGCAATGTATTATTGACCTAACATAGAATTAGTTAAGACTGTTGCTACTATAGAAAAGTAATCTGGGCTCAGAATTAATTGAGGTGTAATATATTCAAAAACATTTTCCAGAATGATCAATGTGACAAAAATTAATAATTTTAGCTTTATTCTTCTAGAGATGTTATGTGGCAATGAATAATGATACAAAACAATTTCTGAAAAAGCAGTTTTGTGTGAAACACAGTATATCCAAAGCATTCAAGATGGCCACCATTATAGAAGAACTATAATTTGCATGCAAGAAGTCAGTCAGTCAACAAATAGTTATTAAGCTGTGTGCCTGGTACTGTGCTAAGTACTAAGTTCTAGGAGTACAAAGAGTATACTTAAACTCTAAGGTATAAGAGAGTGGAAGGGAAAAAAAACAATAAAGAACACACATAATTAGAAAAAGGAAGGCAAACGAGTCATGCAGCAAGTTAAAGAGATAGCCTGAGTACTGCATTAGTAACCTTGACATAGCTTTTAAAAATAGAATAAACCTTAGTTCATTCAGTAGATCTTTTATGGAGAATTAATCTCACAAAGATGAGGATCATGTAGGATTAGAAATAGATCAGTGCTACTTTTAGTAGTGGAAGTCATATAGAGTATATCATAACCTATGTAATTATTAAAGTAGTTATAACAGTTGATATTTAAATATTCTAAGTTAGAAAAAAAACTTTACAAATATTCTCATTGAGTTCTCATAGCAGGTCCAAAAGGAAAATATGGTTTTACATTAAAAATTATATTATTGAGGTACAGAGAGGTCAAGTATCTGGCCCAAGATTTCAGATTTTGTTGGTTAAGAAATCCAGTTCTTTTAATTCCAAATCCAGATATCCATATTTATATCATAAGCCCAATTTGTTTCATTGTCTTATGGTTTTACTTTGTTTCAAATTTACAAATGCCAAGAGACTAAGGTGAAGGATTTTTGCAGAAGAAGGGCTTTCATTTTCATACATAAGAGGTCTATAGAAAAAATATGACATTTTTCATTTGGAAAGAAAAATAATTTTCATCAAAGCATGATGATAAGCAAGATCATAATTTTATTAAGAAAGGCAATCAAGAAGGAGTGCAGTTGGAGGTGTTAGTGCTATATTAATTACTGATAACAGTAATAGCTTATTGTACATCTCACGATGAATACTAATGAGGTTTGAATTATAAACAGAAACATAAATTTGATTTTGAAGGACCATTTATTTTCCAAATGATCAAAATGCTTTTGAAAGCCATACTTAATAAAGAGTGGTATTTATCTTGGAGGGTCCAGAAGTCCCTAATGTTTCTATTCAATAATGTTTCTCTGTAAAATAGGCCCTTGAGCATCAATTTGCTTATCAGTTGAGCCCTCTCCTTTTTGTGAATTACTCAAAGATTATCTATCTATTGAAGACATGATGCTGAACTGCATTGGATCCTAAACCAGTGAAATCACGAGTCAATCACTTTCCCTATCCATGATGTGGCAGATATTGTGTTAAGTAATAGAGTTACAAAGACAAAAAAGAGGAAGAAAGAAAGAAAGAAAGAAAAGAAGGGGGGAAGTAGGAAGAAAGGAAGGAATGGAGGAACAAAAGAAAGGAACATGAAAGGAAAGAAAGAAGAGAGAGGAAATGAAGAAGGAAAATAGGGAGGAAAGAAGAAGGGAAAGAAAGAAGGAAGGAAGGAAGGAAAGAAAGGAGAAAGGGAAGAGGGAAGGAGGAAAGGAAGAAGAAAAAGAGAGAGACAGGGAGGAAGAAATAGAGAAGGAAAGAAGAAACAATTTCTACTCTTGAGGAATTTACCTCATTTATATATATATATATATATATATATAAATAAAGATAAATACACATATATATATATATATATATTAGCTCCTACATATATTACTTCCTAATTTACCTTTAGAAAGTACATAGTTAGGCAGTGCCTGAATGGCTATAAATTTATAAGATTTTATATGAAATCTTTTTATGTATTGTGTGAAGTATTTAAATATAAACATGAAATTAAATTTGCAAATCCTGCATTTAAATGATTCTATGTTCTTAAAGGAACAGATTTGAAAGAGCATTGTTTTTTCTACTCTGTTTTCCATGTCAGTGAAGTACTTATAAGCAAATATCATATATCTCTCTCTCTATATATATATATTTATACCTGTATATATTTATAAATGTATACATACATGCCTATATGTATGTATGCATGTATATATGCTTTTATATAAACATGTGTATACCTGTATGTTTATATGTACATGTACACTTATATCCATATACACATTTATATACATACATATATGTATACACTATATAGAGAATCTCAAAACTAGGCACTTGCTACTTTCTTACATTGTCTCTCTCTAATTATTCACTGTCTTTTTCCTCTGGACAAACTTACTTTCTTAATGTAAAATCAAAAATGCATTGAGGTCAGTTTTTCATTTCATGAAACATTTCTTACCCTAATTTTATTTTACACATTTTATTTTTATGTACAAATTTGTATACAATTTGCTCAATAAAAGAAAAAACAAAACAATGACAAATAACTACAATTTTAAAGGTGATAGTTCTTGAAATGAGTCTTGTTGACTCTTCCTCCTACATGAGTTAATCTCCAGAAGGACTTTCTGAAAAGTTTGACACTATTTATGCTGGTGTAGTACAGAAGAATGTTTCAAGGTAAATTTAAATTTATTCCATTTATCACAAGTCCCCAAATCTTTAATGAAATCAGTCTAATATTTCTCTACTGCTTTTGTTGTTGTTGTTGTTATTGTTTTTGGTTTTTTTTTTCCTTTTTCAAACAAATCCACTCACAGTTATTGGAAGATTTAGCAGATATCATAACCTCACTAACACATCATCTAGTTTCCCTTCCTGCTCATTACACAAGCTATATTAAACACTGCTTGTTCCAATACCAGGCCCTAGGGTATTTAATTAACTTCGCTGCAAGCTACAGCTGTTCTCTGCTAACTGGCTTCTTTATGTTCACTTGAATTTTTTAAAACTTAATTTTTTCCCTAAAAAATACATGTCAGCAGTCTGCCCTTTGCCCTTTGGTCATTGCTTTTCCTTTAATAGTCTGTTAGGAGGAATTATATCAAAAGGCTTTTTGAAAAGTCCAGGCAAATTATATCCACTGGGCCATTTATCTCATATGCTGTTATCTTACTTAAAAAGGCATGAAAAAGAGACCTTTACCAGATTAGAGACACTCTTTTCCTTGTAGAATTGTTGCTTTGACTCTATCCGGAAAACTTGGCCAATTGCTTTACTATACCATCCTTAATTAAATTCTCAGTTGACTTCCCCAGGACTTGAAATTAGGTTTATTGGCTTGTGATTCCTAAATTCTCCTATGGAAATATCTTTATTTTGGTGATAAGTTCTATATTAATGGTAATTTTCAGGCAGAAGGACTGTGTACTTGAGTTAAACCTTAACATTACCTATTCTCTGAGTTCCAGGAGGTAGGTCTCTTGATTATGAAATACAAATAAAGTAGAATTAGAGTGTACTCTTTCTTCACCAGAATGATGTTCACTTCTTTAACTTAAGGTAACAAATCCAATCCTACCCACCTTTGTTGTGGTGGTCATATAAGATGATTTGAATGAAATTTTGTAAATAGCAAATACAAGATTTAAGGGCGAAAGGAAGAACAAGAATAGGAAATGAAAAAGAAAGACAGGAATCATGTCCTAAATAGTTGCAATCAAAGTCAATGTAAGAGTTGTAGAGTTGTCAAGAATAGGTGGCATATTAAAATAGTGTTGGGTTTGGAATGGAGAGCTGCAGTCAGTGGGGTATTGTTAGGGTTGGTCTGGTAACCACTCATGTATTTTTAAGAACATTGTCAGAGACTTCAATTGTTATTTTTAATTTTTTTTTCTGAGGAAATTGGGGTTAAGTGACTTGCCCTGAGTCTCACAGCTAGGAAGTATTAAGTGCCTGAGGCCAGATTTGAACTCAGCCTGACTTCAGGGCTGATGTTCTATTCACTGCACCACCTAGCTGCCCCTTTCAATTGTTATTTTAATTAAAAATAAATGTACCTTATCATAATAGCATCTTAATCTCTGAGAGGACTTCACAGACCTGGAAGCCACAGTCTTATTTTTATAAAGAAATATTTATTTATGTTACTACTAATTAAGGGAGGCAGGGTGCTATAGGGTATAAAATTAGGAAGGCTTGAGTTCAAATCTCATTTTTAATACTATAGATGAGTAAACATAGGTAAATCCTTAATTTCCTTCAGTCCAGGATTCTTTATTAGTAAAATGAGCAATTTGGGAGGCCAGATGGAAGAGTTAGAAGGGGAGGTACAAGTCACTTTTCTCCTCAGTTTGACCCAGTTGAGATTTAAGAGGAGTAGTACAATATCATACATTTGACCCATATGTAAATGATCAAGACAGGAATAAGATTAGTTTGGGTTCATGGATCCATAATCCAGACTCAGAACAGTGCCTTAGCACTATTTCTCTCACACTGAGAGGGATCACAAATGTAATCTGAACCTGAGACACAATTGATAATCAGAAAAAGTCTTAAACTCAGAAGAGGTCCTAATTCAGAAAAGGGATATTAGATATATCACACAAGCAAGGAGGCAAACAAACTAACCCCCACCCCACTCCATAAAGCAAACAAGCAATGGATTAAGCAGGCAATGCTGTCATTCTGAAGCTGAAGACTGAGCTTCTGATTGGTTGATAGAGACTAGGGTCAGCAACTCTCTGTAATAATTTTATCCTGGAGCAAGTCTGCAGCTGTGTTGCCTAGATCTAAAAGAGAGTCTGGAGTTGGAATGTCTAGTGATTAAAAAACACCCTGAATCACACCATATAGGATCAATTGAAAGTGTGCAACTCCTTGGTCCAGACATTCCTATGATCCTTGAAGAGAATATAAGGGCAAAAGCCAAGAAAAGAGAGGCCAGCACTGTATAAGAACATGACAGTAGCATCAAAAGTGCTCAGAGGGGGACATGTCCCAATTCAGGAAGTAACTATAATAATATACAAATAAAAAAAGGATGAGTAATTATGATACCAGGGATACCCAAGACAAACTCTGAAAAATGATAACAAATTAAAAACATTTGTAAGCAAAGAAAGAAAAAACGTTGCTCAGAAATTCAATTAGAATTCCTAGATTAAATGAAACTTAAAAAGTTAAAATTAATTTACTAAAGAAATGAGGGCATTAGAAAAAATAATAAGAAAACAAATGAGAGATATTGAGAAAAAAACTTATAAAGAGAATCCACAGTTTAGTACAAGAGGTAGAAAATTTTACCCAAGTAACAAACTCCCTGGACATTATAATAGGTCAAATAGAAAACTAGTGATTTCATGAGACAAAAAGAAATGTATAAACAAAATATTAAAAAATGGAATCATGGTAGAAAATGTTAAGTAGGTAGATAGATAGATAGATAGATAGATAGATAGATAGATAGATAGACAGAGACCAGGAAAACTCATCATGGAGACATAATTCAATATAACTGATTACATGAAAGTGTGGCTCCAAAACAGTTTGGATATCATATTTCAAGAAATCATATGAGAAAACTGACTAGATATTTTAGAACAAAAGGGAGAAATAAAAAAAATGATTGAATCCACTAATTGATTTCTGAATGAAATTGCAAAATGAAAACTCCAGAAATCCATAGTTTTCAGATTAAAGTAAAAGCTACTACAATTAGTTAGCAAGAAAGAGTTCAAGTATCAAGGAACCGCAGTCAGGATCATACAAGATTTAACAACTTCCATTTTAATAGAAAGAAGATCATGGACTAAAATATTCCAAAAGATGAAATATTTTTGGTTTATAACAAAAATATATCTAGCAAAACTCAGCATAATACTACAAAGGGAAAATGAATCTTCAATGAAATAGAAAAGGCTATAGTGCTGAATAAAAAATCTAAAATACAATTATGAGTCTAGGTTAGTGGTACCATAAATATAATGCTGGACCTTAAGTCAGAGAGATATGAGTTCAATCCAGCTTCTAATACTCACTGTGTCACTTCAAGTCATTGTTGTCTATCTCAGTTTCCTTCTTCATAAAATATGGATAATATAACATTACTTCCCAGGGTTGTATGAGGATAAAAGAAGATCATTTTTCTAAAGAACTTTGCAAATATGAAAGGGTTATGTGACTGTCTACATTGCTATTATTATCATTATTATTCTATCATTTAATCAAAAGTGACAAAACAAATAATCAAAACAAAAAGAGTAAAGATGATAAAATAAATTGCTTTATTATAGAGTTAAAAATTTAAGTTTGTATTAAGGTACATAAAAACAAAACAAAACATGTTGCTAGAGGAGATACTATCTTTGGAGAGAATATAAGGTCCTTGATGATAAGGATTTTTTCATTTTTGTCTTTGTAGCACTTGGAACACATAGTGTCTGGAATCCTAATAAATGCTTGCTTGTTATCTTAATCGAGTGGTATGAAATAATTGGAATCAAAGAAGACCTGAGTGAGAAGATGCCTCAGAGGAAGCAACATTAGGGAAATAGAGTTCTGAAAATGGAATCAAAGGATATGAATTTTAAAATCAAAGCTATATTATCAATTTTTAAAAATCATCAAATATTTAGTAAAGGTCTACTATGTGGTAATAATTGTACTAAGCATGAGTGATACAGAGACAAAGAAGAAACAATTTCTTTACTCAAGGAGTTTATAATTTATTGCAGGAAATAACATAACATGTATGTGTGTATATATATATATATATGTATATATGTATATACATATACATATATATATATATATATATATATATGGATAAATCATTGGACCTCGGTTCACCCATAAAATAAAGACACTTGATTAGATATTATTAAGGTATAGGGAGTATGTCTCAGGATCACTTCTGAAAGAATTCAGACTCAGAGAGTATACAACCCAAGGCAGAGTGTTTATTTTGGCTTTTACTTGGGATAAGGGGTGACAAACCCTGTGGGCTCTTTTCCTTAAGGGAGGCAGTAATCCCCAGCAGAAGAAGGTAATGTTTTATATAGAGAAAGAAGAGTAAGGAAAAAAAAGCCACGAGAATTAGGCAAAGCAGGAAAATTGAATAATATCAGATGAGATTTGCATAAATTTGGACAATCTCTGATAAGGCATACTTGGGAAAAGTCCCTATTATTGGATTTATTTCAGATAAGTTATGCATGGAAAAGGTACGTTGGGATATAGACAGCTGCTAAAATTCCATCCATATCTAAGTTCTTTTGGGGGCTTAATATTTTGTGTTAAGCTAATGATTTGGAAAATGAGATTATTTTTGATGCTCTCCTAAACCCCAGTCCCTGAAGTTCAGAACCTTATCCAAAATTTAAATGAAATCCCAATAATGAAAATTTGTAATGATAATTTTGTTAATTTTGTTTTCTTCATGTTACTTGTTGTTCAGTCATGTCATCATGGTCTCATTGGGGAGTTTCTTGGCAAAGATACTGGAGTGATTTGCCATTTATTTCTCCAGAAAACTGAGGGAAACTCAGTTAAGTGATTTGCTCAGGATTACATAGCTGGTAGGTATCTAGGACCTGATTTGAACTCATGAGGATTAGTCTTCTTGACTTTAGGCCCAACAATCTACCCATCATACCACCTAGCTGCCCTGTTTTCTTCATAGATTTTCCTTTAAACCTTTTTTTTTGGTCATTTAAAAGAATAATCTATCCTCTAGATGAATGGTAACAAAATCAAATAGAAATGGGTCATTAAATTGTACCTAAGATTTCCTCTAGGTTATATATTTACTTGGAAAATGGTTCTCCCTTCCCCAAATTTCTTTATTTTAAGTAATATTTGCCAGTTTCATTTAAATTTTCTTTGGGCTGCACTTGGGAGTATAGTGGGCCAGGTATTTGAGACTTTTGCTCTAGGTGACTACTTTCTAAATATGTTTTCTTTAGATGTTGGGTCCTTGTGAAGCATTTTAAACTTAGTGTTAAAATGCATTTGTAGAACTCACCACTCTACTATTCATATGAAAAGTTACTCTTTATATATAATTCTTTATAATTATACATTTAATGTGTTGAATAGTAATAATAATAAATTTAATTATGTACAAATCACAGGGTCCTCCATGGAGGGAGGGGTTTAGTATTAATTTCCTTATCACTAATTTTACTATGAAATTCTTTGTAGAAAGAAGAGAGGAAAATTCTTGTACATCAAATATCTCCCAGCTACAAGCTATGGTAAATAGGGTTTCTAATAGGCAGAAAATGAATATGTGACCTTCAGAGAAATAAGAATTAAGAGGAAATAGATTTTCTGTTTATAATGTTTAGAACTAAGGAGAAAAATGACTAAAGGAATAGGAGAAAGTAACAATTTAAAATAAACCGAGTTTAATTTCAATCATTTCTCCTCTTTTTTCTTCTAATAGACATCACAAGATTTTTTCACCTCTCCATTGCTTCTTACATCTTCACTTTTTTTGGGGGGGGGGGGGCAGTCTATTGTTTCTTTGTATAAGGAAATCATCATGAGGGTACTCCCCATATCAATGTAGCTTATACTTGCTTTTAATTTATAGTTTTAAGGAGTTTCTGGGCAAACATCCATTAAATGAATATAGCAGGTTCATAAAGATAGTATCTATTGGAGTAGGCTTGAATCAAAGAGTTAATGAATCACAGCTTCACTCTGGAACAATTATATCTACCTTCCTCTGTTGTAAAGCTATGTTACATAAAATAAACATGGCATTCAGATAAATTGCCCTTTGTTTAATCATCCAGCACTTTCTAATTGCCTTGACCTATTCCCATATCTGTAAATTACAGAGCTTTTTTTTATATGTGATGAAGACTTACAAACTATAGGAAATCACTGTTTTGCACATTGTCAAGTTTTCTTTTTCCACAACTTTCTTTGTAACAGATCTGACCAGTGGCATGCATACTATAGAATAACTATTACACTCACTTGGGATTTATTGCAAACATTATCTCATTCTCTAGCCTTCAGTCTAAAAGGTGGATTTCAGCAATTCCTTATTCAGTAGAAATGACTATCAGGTGAAATTCCTTCTTGCCTGTTCTTATGATGTATATGAGGTGTGACTGGGAAGTAATAGGGCAAGTTTTCATGAGTAAATAGTATAATGTATTTCATTAGTGTATGTGAGGTACAATAGAATTCAGATTCAGAGAATCTCTCTCTCTCTCTCTCTCTATATATATATATAGATAGATAGAGATATATGTGTTTCTTTGTATTTCTCTCTCAAATCCTAGATCTGCTAATACATTAATTTGTGAGACTTTTGTCAAATATGGGCTTCAATTTTTCCAGGAAAAATGTAGGATTTCCAGGAAGATGTAGGATTAAATGACCTTTTATGTCATGTCCCCCTCTAGGTGAATCTCTTATTTTTTTAGGTAAATTACCATGCCATTTACAAATATTGAAAATTTTATTTCTTCTTTGCATATGTTTTTCATCTCAATTTCTTATTCTTGTCTTACTTTTATACCTAGCATTTCTAGATTAATAATATGATCATAATGGACATCTTTGCTTTATACCTCTGCTTATTATAAAGGCCTCTAGTGTTTCTGTATTATGGAAACACTTGGTATTCTGTACATAGCTTTTAATTATTTTGAGGAAAAGTCTACTTATTTTTATGCTTTCATATGTGAGAATGTCTGTGTGTATGTATATTGCATTTTCAAAAGTTTTTTCTGCATCTTTTGCTAAAATCATATGCTTGACATTACTGTTAATCTTAATATGTCTATTATATTTATAGTTTTCCTAATGTTGAACCATTCCTAAATTTCTACATAAATTAACTCTGATTATACCAAATGATCTTTTGATAACCTTTGGCTGATAGCCTTTTAAATAGTTTACTCAAAAATTTTACATCAATATTCACAAAAAACAGTTGACTATTGTTTCTCTGTTTGCATTTCTCAAGTCAAAGTCCAAAAGTTCTCTCTCTCTCTCTCTCTCTCTCTCTCTCTCTCTCTCTCTCTCTCTCTCTCTC
>JAJPUD010014113.1:16201-41670 GCA_023553655.1 Myrmecobius fasciatus
AGAGAGAGAGAGAGAGAGAGAGAGAGAGAGAGAGAGAGAGATGAAGACAGAGAATGAGAGAGGGAGAGAGAAAAAGAAAGAATATCTTCATTATAAAATAATGTCTTTTGATCTGTAAATTATAGACAGCTTTGTAATGGGTAATTTATATAATCTTAACTCATCTGCTTTTTACAACTGTTTTCTGATTTACCCTGCATATTTACAGTGGTATAAGGGGAATCAATTTATAATTTGATACGTGGTGGACTTATATGCAAAATCTCATATCAGATCTTGTGAGAGGTATCATTGACTTGGACATGGGGTAAAGACCAGGAAGGGAGAGAGCAGGTGATGGTAATAGAAACTATATTTCCATGTGTTTGCTATTCATGGGGCCATAAATGTTGATAACTCCCAGAAATTAGATCCTTGAAACAATGTTTAATAACTAGACACAAGGGACTGTTTCCTGACTTCTAGGTAGAAGAACAGAAGTGACATTAACTACCACAGGACTGCTTGGAAAGTCATCTACTCTAACCTAACATTTCCTGACAGTGAACATGGCTTCCTCAAGAAAATGAAACAAAACTACCTTCTTTCCACTGAGTTGATAGAAAATGCCACAGTGACACCAATAGCTAGTTAAATCTTCTCAAAGTATAAACTCATAGAGTGTCTATTTTGTGCAAAACACTGAGCTAGGATTTGGGGATGCAATGACCAAAATAAAATAGGTTTTGATTTTTCAAAGTTTAGCTTTTCCCAGGAAAATAACTGAACTATAGACTTTTTTTCTCAGTCAGTTAACTATAGCATTTATTAATATGTGGTAAATTCTGGAAATAGAAAGACAAATAGGAATATAAATACAAATACCTTCTCTTCTTTCCCAAAAATGAAAAATAAAACTTTCTGCTTCCAAAGAACTCTCAGTATAATGAGACAAGCAACACACAAGCAGTGATGTACAAGCAAGATGTAAACAAAATAAATTGAAGGGGTCAGTGGATAGCCTCAGAGGAAAGGCACTGAGGTAAAGGAGAACTTGGAAAGATTTATTGTGGGATGTAGATGGAATTTTGGCTCAAACTTGATAGAAGTCAAGAAGCAAAGGTTAGGAAGGGGAGAACACCAGACATAAAGGACAATAATTAAAATACATGAAGTATCTTTGGCTAGTAACAACAAGGAGGACAATATTGCTGGATGAGAGAAAAATGTAAAAAGTTGGGGAAAATAGTAGGAGTCAAGGTGTGAAGGGCTGCGAGACTTTCATAAAGTATTTTATATATTTGGTCCTGGAGGTGATAGGGAACCATTAGTGTTTACTCAAGTGAGGGTGGGAGATGGTAGGGGAAGACAATATGATCAATACTCTGCTTTAGAAAGATTAATTTGACAGCTGTGTGGAGAATGAATTAGAACAGGGAAAGATGAGGCAGTGAGACAAACCAGAATGCTGTTTTAGTAGCTCAAGATGTAAAGCAAGAAGGGCTTTCACCAGAGTGGTGGCAGTGTCAGAATGAGAGATAACACAGTGATAGAATAGACAAGACTTGGTGATAGATTGGATACAGAGGTAAAAATAAGGAATCAAGGGTACCTACCTAGATTGTGAGTCTGAATTTTTGGTAGGAAGTTAAAAAGTAATAAGAAAGTTAGTAAAAGGGAAAAGTATAATGGAAAAAAGTCTAATGAATTAAGTTTGGACATGTTGTGTTTAGGATGACCATGAGAGATCCAATTTGAAATGGAAAATAAGCAGTTGGAGAAGTAAAATTGGAGATCAGGAGAAAATTTGGGCCTAGATAGTTAGGTTTGGAAGTAATTAAGTGATAAATAATAAGGGAGCTGATGAGATCACCAAAAGGTATAATATACAGGGAGAAAAGAAGATTTTCCTATATTCCTTTCATCTCATCACTAATAGAGCCTTCACTTTCCCTTGTGTATTCCTAGAATTCCCTTCTAATATTAAGGTCTCATCTTCTTTCAACATTTGAGGTATCATTGGAATACTCAGATGTTTTACTTTGCCATTTCTAGATTATTTTCTTTCTTTTCTTCTCTGTTCAAGTTTATCACCCAACTCAGATCGTGATAGCTTTTATATATTGGCTTTCAGATCATCTTCCATTTTTTTCTCAAAGATTTCTGTGTCAGGCTCCCTGTCTTTCACTCAACAATTCTTGCTCTTATAATGTATCAGGATTTCATTGTACCTTACAGTCCCACTATATTAGCCTCTCCCAAGAAGTACACTCTAATTCTTCAGCTGCACACAATGATGGTCATATTCTTGGTTTTTGCATAACTAATAAATATTCCTCTTTCATGACCAAAAACTGAAAAGTTTTATTTGAACATAACTCTCATTCCATCTGTCCCTCTGCCTTCTTGCAATCACTGAGAGCTGACATTCTCTTGATGACATATCTTTAGCTACTTTTTTCAGTATTAGTTAAACTTTCATGCCTACTCCATAACTTACTGGTTTAAGTGGGGGTATTATCTTACTTCCCCCTCCTTCCAACACCTTTTAATTTTTAGAATTTTCTTCTATCAGTAGTAACCACCACTTTTTAAAAGTTCATTCAACTCATATTTATTATCCAAAAAAGTTTCTGTTTGCTGTTGTAAATTATTCTCCAGAATACACTATTCAGTGAGGACAGTGACTGTCTCAAAGGCTCTCTCTCCTTTTCAGTGCCTTTCCTCACATTTTTGGAGCTTCAATATAAATATGCATGCTCCTGCAAATAGCTTAATATCTCAATTAATATTTTGATTTAGTCATTTCCAATGACCTACTTCTCCAACTCACCATAGTTGTAGAGATGGTCATGTTCTTGATCTTTTCATTAGCCAGAAGTGTTGATAAGTTCTTCACCTTTTTTTCTAATTACAATCTATTGTTATTCCAGTTCTTCTGCTTAAAATTCCAAATCTTGTTCTTCATTTTCATTGTGACATCCAATCCATGTAACTCTCAGTATTTTCTCAAACCATCACCCATTCACTGACTGCACTCTTCCCTTCCCAGTCTTCACCTCTTAGTGAAGCAGTTCAACTTCTCTCAAATCCCCTTTTCCTTTATTCTGATCAATATCTTTCCCTTCCATACATCAGTCTTGGGTTACTTCCATCATTTGCTGCCCTTTTACTCATGTGTCATGGAACAAAGAGAAAATAACAAAACTTTGCTCCATGTTTACTAGAAATTTGCATAACCTCAAGTGGGTTTCCCTTCAGCCTTTGACACTACTGATTACTCTTTTCTCTTTGATATTTTCTTTTAGGTTTTCTTGATACTACTGTCTCCTGATTCTTTTAATCTCCTTTGCTGGATATTTATTTGTCATACTGGCTAACTTTTGGGAGTCCAAAGAGTTCTATGTCCTAGGCTATCTTAATTCTTACTCTATACTACTTCACTTGGTGATATCAACTTCCATGAGTTGAATTATTATTGCTATTAATTCTACCTTTAGTCTAGTTTCTCCAACTTCCTTTTGGATATCTCAAACAGGATGCTCCATAGACATCTCAATGTGACAAAAGCTTAATTCATTATATTTTCCCAAACCTTTCCCCTTTCCTATCTTCCCTATTACTGTTGTGGATACCACCATCTTCCTCATCATCAGCATTTGCAGTTTCACTATTGAAATTCAATAAACTGCCAGGTCCTGTCATTTCTATGATTATAATATCTTCTATATGATCCATTTTATGTTCTGATACTTTTCACTCTATACCTATATTCACATA
Source organism: Myrmecobius fasciatus (assembly GCA_023553655.1). NCBI lineage: Eukaryota > Metazoa > Chordata > Mammalia > Dasyuromorphia > Myrmecobiidae > Myrmecobius > Myrmecobius fasciatus. The sequence goes on from JAJPUD010014113.1 coordinate 19,961, forward strand.
ATAACCTTCTAATTACTCTATCTTCCTTCCCATTCCAGTCCATGTTCTATTCTGCTCTTAAATTAATGTTCCTAAAATCTGATGTTAGCCCTCATTCTCAGTTTGATAATTTTCCTTGCTTCCAGGTTTATTTTTTTTTAAATTCCATTTGGCTTTAACAGTTCTTCATAATGTATCTTCAAACTTTTCTAGTTTTTTCCCCACAACTTTCTCCCCTCTACATATTCTATGATTCAATGATATTGGCCTTCTTGCTGTTCCTGGAACTACATATTCCATCTCAAAACTTGACATTTTCAGTGGCTGACCCCATGCCATCAGTATTTTCCATACTAATCTGTTTCTTACTTTCACTAGTTTCCTTCAAATCTGTAGAGATCCATGCCCAGTCTTCCTTAATTTAAGTTCTTTTCCCCTGAAATTACTCCTAACTTATCTTTTACATATCTCATTTGTACCCAGTAGCTTTCATGTTGATCATCCCATTCAACTGTGAGCTCTTTCAAAATAGATCCTGTTATTTTTTTGTGCTTTTCTTTGCATCTTTAGAATTTAATACTGTTACCTGTGCATAGTAGGTACTTAGTAAATGATAGTTCATTGATTGACTTGCCAAAATCAGTCTTTATCCCATCCTCTTCACCTTTTCTAACAAATTGCCCCTTCATCCTCTGTCTTTTGTTTATCTTCAATCTATATCTACTGGGTGCTTTCTTGCTGTCTAGAAACATGATCTAGACTTACGTATTCTAATAAAATCTTCCCTGGAGTCTGCAAGGCTCTGAATCTATCATCTGAACTATCTCTTCCTTATCTCTGTTAAACTGACAGAAGAATCTTTCTGTACTCATTTTCCCCCTACTTCCTTCATTTACACCATTTTTTTAAGCTTCTGCACTCTGGATTCTGACCTCATTATTCAAATGAAATTTCTCTCCCCAAAGTTACCAGTCTACCTAATTGCCAAATCTGATTGTATTTTCTCAGGCCTCATAGTTGTCCACCTTTTCACCCCATCTTATAGATCTTGTTGACCTTTTCCCCACTTCCTGAATGCTCTCCCATTTTCTGGGTTTCTATAATATTCTTTCTTGGTTCTTTTCCCACAAATATGGCCATTCTTCCTCAGTCTTTTTTAGTAAATTACTATCCACACCAGGAACTTTAACTGTGGGTGTGTATTCAAATTATTTGTCTTTTGCCTTCTTTTACCTTTTTAAATACAATATCTCTTTGTACAATTTATAGGACGCATATTCTTCAATTTAGTGACCCTGCCATCTTGGTTGTTCCATGCACAAGAGAATTCATCTCTCATCTCTGGTTGTTCTCTGTGACTGGAATTCTCTCTCTTTGCCTTTATGACTATTGACCTTCTTGGCTTCCTTTAAATCTCACCGCAAATCTTACCTTTTATAGGAAACCTTCCTTAACTTCTCTTAATTCCCTCTTTAAATTATTTCCTATTTATTCTGTGCATATCTTACTCTGTATTATATTTCTTTGCATGTTGCCTCCCCCATTAGAGTTTAAGTTCCTTGCTTTTTGCTACTTTTTATATCTCTACCATTTATCACAGTGCCTAACACACATTAAATGCTTAATAAAGATTGTTTGACTGATTTTTCCATCAGTTTACAGAGTTTAATTATTATCTCTAAGATAAAAACTCCAGTGTCTATTTATCTAATTCTAGGCTTTCTTCTGCATTCTAGAAATATAAATTTCAAATTGAATGTCCTGGATGTATCCCAACATGTCCCCATTACAATTTCTCTCATTCCTCCAATCCACCCTTCTTCCAAACTTCCTGACTCCTTTTGATGATGATGTCACATTTCACAACCTGGATGTCTCCCTTAACTACTTACTCTCACTCACTCTCCATATTGAAACAGTTGCCATATGCTGTTGTTTCTGTGTTATGTATCTGTGTTCTCCAGAATCATATTGTCATTATCTCAATTCAGGCCTTTATTATACCTTACCTTGATTATTGAAATAATTTCTGAATTATCTCTCTGCTCAAAGAATTATCTTTCACACAGCTGCCAAAGTGATGTTTTCTTATGTATTAATCTAATTATGTGTATCTTCATGCAATAAACTTAAGCCCAACTTGTCTTTCTAATTTCAATACACATTATTCCTTTCTTGCTTTATACAGTTCAACCCAACTAGTTTTCTTTCATTTCTCATACATGGCACTTCATCTCTCAGTTGTATGGCTTTATGTTGTATATTGCCCATGACTAGAATGCCCTTCTTCCTTACTTCTGCCTCACAGAATCTCCCACTTCCTTTCTGTTATAACTCAGGGACCAAAAAATAGCATTTCTGATTCTTGCAATTACTAATGACTTTACTATGTTACTGTATTTTACCACTGTGTATTCATCTTGCATTACATATTTATGTATGCATTTATGTATTTATGCATTTATACATTTATGTATTTATGTATTTATGTATCTCCTTTATAAAATGAAAACTATATGAATGCAGAAATTCTTTGTTTTTTTTATCTTTTTGCAGTGTCTAAAGTAATAACTGAGAGATAATAGATACTTAAAGGTGAGCTGATTTATTGAGTTAGTATATACGCATTCTTTGGAGGACTGTATATTTTGAAAAATGAAATGAGCATTAATTCATCCATCTAACTATTCATTTAGAATGTATTTATTTTGCTCAGAATTATGGATCCAAGAAAAATAAAGCAATTTTTTCCCTCTACAAGTTAACATTTTATCACGGGAAGTAAGTTATGTTAAAAGTAGTATACTATATGGAATATGGATAACATGATGAAGTAGAAAGAATACAGAACTTAGAGTCATGGGACCTTAATCTTAGGTGGCTTTACCAATAAATTCCTGTGTGACTTTGAACAAATCACTCCGCTGGCTCTCAGTTTACTTATCTGTAAAATAAATGATTTGAACTAGATGATGTCCAAGTATACCAGAAATTCTAACTTTATGATCATTATCCAATTTTAATGATTTGATTTTGACTTTTACTATAAAAAACTCTTTAATATTATGAACACAAGCAATTTGGGTTGATAATGCTCTAACTTTAATAATTATTTTCAAAAGTTGGTTTAGAAGTTGTTTGGTTCTTTTTTGTGTGTGACATTCAACATTAATCATCTCTCATTTTCAGTACTTTTTTGAAGAAAATATTCATGTTAGACACTTGTAAAAATTCTTTACTTCTTTCTTTTCTCATTCTTTAACTATGTTTACAATATCTTTCTTTCCTCTCCTGTTTCTAACTTTGCCTTGAAATGACTGAGTATTAATGCATACTGATACCATGCAAACACTGTCTTCATTTGGAGGATCTTCTCAAAGATTTTTTTTTTCTCCAGTATCTTTGGAAACAAATATTGGTAGAGAATTTGCAGTTATCTTCTTGTAACTCTCTTTAGGTGTTTCACGAATCCTATAATACGATCTAATTATGTACCTCTTCACTGTAATGGACTTAAGTCCAGTCTTTGTAATCTTAATATAAATTACAGACATAATATCACTTTTCAGTCATTGTTCCTTACTGCTTTGGGGTACATAAAGAAATCAACTGCTGTCAGTTATATCCATTTCTTTACTTGTTTACAGAGGAGAAACTTACAAATTATCTTTCTATTTTTTTGGAATTTTGTTTTGTCTTCTGGTTTCACTGATTTTTCTTTCCCAAGAATTTCAAAAATAATGTGGTTTAATTATTTCAGTTAATTTATCTTGATTTATTGGACTTTTGGATAACAGCAATGAAATTTATCAAGCATTTTTAAAGTATCTATTATATTCCAGATACTGTGCAACCGGAGATGTAAACACAAAAAGATTATACTTGTTTCCTTGAAAGGATTCATTTTTTTAGTTAAATTAGGAACTATATCTGTCTTTATTTGACTTATTATAACTGTTTCATTGTATTTAATAATTGCATGTTATAATAATTACAGATTATCAATATTTGAGTTGTAAGTAAAGCCTTCAATTCATTTTTTCTATGTTATTTTCTTTAATAAGACAATTTAATGAGTATTTTTTACTTAAAAAATTACATTCTTCCTTCTTTTTTTTAAACCAAAGATTGAAATGCTCATTTTAAATGCTGTTGATCCTATTCTAATGTGGCTACTATTTTAATTCATAGGATTTACTTCAGAGTGCTGGGTATTAATCAGTCCATAAGCATTTATCAAGTATTTGCATTGTGCCAGGAATTGTGCAATACAAGATTAAAATGGAAAAAAAAATCCACTTTCAAAAAGATTATAGTAAATTAGGGGGAAATATGTATTTTTATGTAAATAGGTTAAAATAGAAATGAAATCATTTTGGAGAGTAAGTAGGCAAGCGTAGTTGGGAGAATTGGTATGGGCCTTTTGCAATAAGATAACATTTGAGCTGAGCTTTGTAAAAAGTGATGGATATAAGAGTTAGTGGAAAAGGGTTATTGCATTCAAGGCATGGGGCAGGGCAATCTGTGCAAAAACACAGAAATGGTAGATGAAATTTCATGAATGAGAAATACCACAAGACTGTATAATGTATGAAACAGAGAAAGATATAGTAAGCCTGAAAGAATAGTTTGGCACCAAACTGTCAAGAACATTAAATACCAAATTCAAGGATTTATATTTTATCATAGGACGAATAGGAAATCATTAGGGTAAAATATAAACTCTTTTTAGGCTTTAAAAATAGAATTTTATTGAAATATTTTGCTTATAGATGACAAATTTTTACCTTTGTTCTGTATACTTAATTTTCTCCAGCTCTTTCTCTTCTGTCTCACAAAGCATTTTTAAACAATTTTATATCAATATATTATTTATAACAATAATTTTATAACAAATTGTTTAAAGAAAAGAAAAAATAAGTGGAAAAAGTTAGAAAAATTGATAAACATACAAATTCTGGAATTATATTCAATATTCCATATCTATAAGCTCTCTCCATCCTACCCTCATGCAAAGAATTTGAAGGGGAATGTCTTTTCATATCTCTTTTTGGGGCCTCACTTGCTCTTTGTAATTTTGCAATATTCATTTTTAATAGTTTGCTGGTGGTTGTTCTTTTCATTTACATTATTTTAGTCATGGTATATATTGTATTCTTGTTTCTGTTCATTTTATTTTGCATCATTTCATCTGTTGTTTCATACTTCTCTATATTTATCATTTCCTTTAGCACAGTTACATTGGAACATATCCAAGTGCCAAGATTTCTTTAAGAATGTTTCATTCTTCATTTGATGAACATCTACTTGGTTTCCTTCTTTCCTTATTTCTTTTCTTTGTCTTTCTTTCTTTCTTTTTTATTAAAGCTTTTTATTTGCAAAACATATGCATAGATAATTTTTCAACATTGACCCTTGCAAAGCCTTCTATTCCAAATTTTTCCCTCCCCTAGATGGCAGGTAGTCTAATTATGTTAAAATATATGACAAAACAAATATAGGTATATATATATTTATACAGTTATCTTGTTGTACAAGAAAAATCAGATCTATAAAGAAAAAAAAAAACCTGAGAAGGAAAACAAAATGCAAGCAAACATCAATAGAGAGTGTTTGAATGCTATGTGGTGGTCCACACTCAGATCCCACAGGCCTCTCCCTGGGTGTATATGGCTTTCTTCATCACTGAACAATGGGAAGTGGTTTGAAACATATCATTGTTGAAGAGAACCATGTCCATCATAATTGATCATCATATAGTCCTCTTTTTGCCTTGCATAATGATTTCCTGGTTCTTCTCATTTCACTTAGCATCAGTTCATGCAAGTCTCTTCAGGCCCCACTGAAATCATCCTGTTGGTCGTTTCTTACAGAACAATAATGTTCCATGATATTCATATACCATAATTTATTCATCCATTTTCCAGTTGATGGGCATCCATTCCTTTTCCAGTTTCTAGCCACTACAAAAAGGGCAGCCACAAAAATTTTTGTACATGTGGAAATCCTTCATTTAAGATGTCTTTGGGATATAGGCCTAGTAGAAACACTGCTGGGTCAAAAGGTATGCACAGGTAGATAACTTGTTGACCATAGTTCCAAATTGCTCTGCAGAATGGTTGGATCCATTTACAGATCCACCAACAATGTATCAGTGCCCCAGTTTTCCCACATCCCCTCCAACATTAGTCATTATCTTTTATTTCATCTTATCCAATCTGACAGTTGTGTAGTAGTATCTCAGAGTTGTCTTAATTTGCATTTCTCTGATCAATAGTGATTTGGAGCACCTTTTCATATGACTGGAAATGGTTTGATTTCATCTTCTGAAAATTGTTCATATCCTTTGCTATTTATCGATTGGAGAGTAGCTTGAATTCTTATAAATTTGAGTAAATTCTCTATATATTTTAGAAATGAAGTCTTTATCAGAACCCTTAAATACAAAAATGATTCCCCAATTTGTTGCTTTCCTCCTAATCTTGTCTGCATTAGTTTTGTTTGTACAAAAATTTTCAACTTTAATATAATAAAAATATTTATCTTGTGTTCAATTAAGAGTTCCAGTTCTTCTTTGGATGCAAATTCCTTCCTTCTCAACAGATCTGAGAGGTAAACTATTTTATATTCTTCTAATTGCTTATAATATCACTCTTTATATCTAAATCATGAACCTATTCAGAACTTATCTTGGCATGTGGTGTTAGGTGTGGGTCAAGCCCCAATCTCTTCCATACCAGTTTCCAATTTTCCCAGCAGTTTCTGTCAAACAGTGAGTTCTCATCCCCAAAGCTGGGGTCCTTGGGTTTGTCAAATACTAGATTGCCATAGTTATTGCCTATTTTGTCCTGTGATCCTATCCTATTCCACTGATTGACCACTCCATTTCTTAGCCAGTACGAAATGATTTTGATTACCGCTACTTTACAATATAGTTTTAGATCTGGCACAGCATGGCCACCTTTGTCAGCAGTTTTTTTTTTCATTAATTACCTTGAAATTCTTGACTTTTTGTTCTTCCAGATGAACTCTGCTACTATTTTCTCTAGATCTGTAAAATAATTTCTTGGGAGTTTGGTATGGCACTAAATAAGTAAATTAATTTAGGTAGTATTGTTATTTTCATTATATTTGCTTGACTTCCCCATGAGCTCTTGATATTCCTCCAACTGTTTAGCTCTCACTTTATTTGTGTGGAAGGTGTTTTGTAGTTTAGTTCGTATAGTTCCTGACTTTCCCTTGGCAGATAGATTCCCAAATATTTTATACTATTGACAATTATTTTGAATGGAATGTTTTTGTATCTCTTGCTGCTGAACTTTGTTCATAATACATAAAAGTGCTGATGATTTATGGGGATTTATTTTGTATCCTGCAACTTTGCTAAATTGTGCTAAATTTGTGAATTGTTTCTAGTAATTTTTTAGTCGAGTTTCTAGGGTTGTCTAAGTATACCATCATGTCATCTGCAAACAGTGATAATTTAGTTTTCTCATCATCTACTCTAATTCCTTTAATCTCTTTTTCTTCTCTTCCTGCCAAAGGTAACATTTCTAATACAATATTAAATAGTAATGGTGACAATGGGCAGCCTTCTTTCACTCCTGATCTTATTGGGAATGGTTCTAGTTTGTCTCCAATACATATGATGCTTCCTGATGGTTTTAAATAGATACTACTGATCATTTTAAGGAAAACCCATTTTTTCCTATACCCTCTATTGTTTTTAATAGGAATGGGTGTTGGATTTTATCAAATGCTTTTTCTGCATCTATTGAGAAAATCCTATGATTTTTGTTAGTTTGGTTATTAATATAGTTGATTATGCTGATAGTTTTCCTAATGTTGAACCACCCCTGCATTTCTGGTATAACTCCTACTTCATCATAGTGTATTATTCTGTGGATGGCTTTTTGTAATCTCATTGCTAATATTTTATTTAAGATTTTTGCATCAATATTCATAAGGGAAAGTGGTCTATAGTTTTCTTTCTCTGTTTTCACCCTACCTGGTTTAGCTATCAGCACCATATCTACATCTTAAAAGGAATTTGGTAGAACACCTTCTTTCCCTATTTTTTCAAATAGTTTGTATAGTATTGGAATTAATTGTTCTTTGAATGTTTGGTAGAATTCACATGTAAATCCACCTGGCCCTGGAGATTTTTTCTTAGGGATTTAATTAATAGCTTGTTCTATTTCTTTTTCTAAAATAGGGTTACTTAAATAATTTATTTTCTCTTCTTTTAACATGGGCAATCTACATTTTTGTAGGTATTCCTCCATTTCATTTAGATTATCAAATATATTGGCATAAAGGTGGGCAAAATAACTCCTAATTATTGCTCTAATTTCCTCTTCTTTGGTGGAAAGTTCTCCCTTTTCATTTTTGAGACTAACAATTTTATTTTCCTCTTCTTTTTCTAATTAAATTAATTAAAGGCTTATCTATTTTGTTGGTTTTTTCATAAGCCAACTCTTAGTTTTATTTATTTATTCAATAGTTTTCTTATTTTCAATTTTATTAATTTCCCCATTTATTTTCAGAATTTCCAATTTGGTATTTAATTGGGGGTTTTTAATTTGTTCTTTTTAGATTTTTTAATAATAAGCCCAATTCATTGATCTTCTCTTTCTCTATTTTATGGAAGTAAGCAGCTAGAGAGATAAAATTACCCCTTATAACTATTTTGGCTGTATCCCACAGATTTTGGCATGTTTTCTTATTATTGTCATTCTCCTGGATGAAATTATTGATTGTGTTTATGATTTGCTGTTTCACCCATTTATTCTTTAGAATTAGGTTGTTTAACTTTCAATTAACTTTTGGTCTATTTTCTCCTGGTCTTATTTTGCATGTGATTTTTATTGCATCATGATCTGAAAAAAAATTATGTATTATTTCTGCCTTTCTGCATTTGACTTTAAGGTTCTTATGCCCTAACACATGGTCAATTTTGTATAAGTTCCTTAAACCTCTGAGAAAAAAATAAACTCCATTCTGTCTCCATTCAATTTTCTCCAAAGATATTTTATACCTAACTTTTCTAACATTTTGTTTTCCTCCTTAACTTCTTTCTCATTTATTTTATGGTTTGATTTATCTAGTTCTGAGAGAGCAAGTTTGAGATCCCCCACTAGTATAGTTTGACTATTTATTTCTTCTTGCATCTCTCTTAACTTCTCCTCTATGAATTTGAATGCTATACTACTTGGTGCATATATGTTTAATATTGCTATTGCTTCATTATCTATGGTACCCTTTAGTAAAATATAGTTTCTTCCTTATCTCTTTTAATTACATCTATCTTTGCTTTTACTTGATCTGCGATCAGGATTGCTACCCCTGCTTTTTTTTGTTTATCTGAAGCATAATAGATTCTGCTACATCCCTTTATCTCCACTCTGTATCTATCTCTGTGCTTCAGATTTGTTTCTTGTAAACAACATATTGCAGGATTCTGGCTTTAATCTAGTCTGTTATCTGCTTCTGTTTTATGGAAGAATTCATCCCATTCACATTCACAGTTAAAATATCTAATTCTTTATTTCCTGCCATCTTTTTTACCCAAAGTTATGTTTTTCTCTTTCCTTTCCCCTTTCTACCTCCCCCTCCCCAGTATTTTGCTTTTGATGACCACCTCCCTCAGTCTTCCTTCTTTTAGAATCCCTCTACCTTTTTTACACCTTTCCCTTATTTCTTCTATTTTTGCTTCTATTAGTCTTTCTCTTTCTTTTCCTCCTTTCCCTCCCACTTCCCTGTGAAGTAGGAAAAGTTTCTCTGTGAAACCAAATATGTCTGATATTCTCTCTTAGAGGTCAAACTGATGAGAGTAAGATTCACACAATGCTCATCCCCCTCCCTTCTTTCCCTCAGTTACATTAGGTTTTCTTTGTCTTTTCATGAGATTTTACCTTATTTTTACCTCATTTTTAACCTTATTTTATCTCCCTTTCCCTCTTTTTCCAGTATGATCCCCTTTTCACTTCTAGTTTCTTTCTCATATTATCAAAGAAAAATCAAATTATACCCACATTCTCTAAGTACTCCCATAATAGAAATATAGTTCTCAAGAGTCTTTCCTTTTTACCTTTTTATGCTTCTCTTGAGTTCTGGGTTTGGAGGTCAGATTTTTTTTCCATATCTGGTCTTTTCATTAGAAATAGGTGAAATTCACCTATATCATTAAATGTCCATCTTCTTCCCTGAAAGATAGTGCTCATTCTAGCTGGATAGATTATTCTTGGCTGTAATCCAAGTTCCTTTGCCTTTCAGAATATCTGATTCCAGGCCCTTTGATCTTTTAATGTGGAAGCTGATAGATCCTGGGTGATTCTAATTATGGTTCTTCAGTATTTGAATTGTTTCTTTCTAGCTGCTTGCACTATCTTTTCCTTGGTGTGATGGTCCTGAAATTTAGCCATGATATTCCTTGGGGATTTAATTTTGGGGTCTCTTTCAGAGGGTGATTGGTGAATTCTTTTGATGGCTACTTTATTTTCTGATTCAAAACATCAGGGCAGTTTTCTTTCATGCTTTCCTGTAAGATAGTGTCTGGGTTCTTTTTTTCTTCATGCCTTTCTGGAAGTCAGTCCTTGGATTGTGTCTCCTAGATCTATTTTCTAGGTCTGTTGTTTTACCTAAGAGATATTTCATATTTTCTTCTATTTTTTCATTTTTAAGTGATTCTTAAAGTCTTATTGATTTATTCACTTCCATTTGTTGAATTCTAATTTTTAGTGTATTATTTCCTTCAGTTACCTTTTTAGCTCCTTTTTTTAATTGGCTAATTTGTTCATTGCATACTTTTTGCATTTCACCAATTTTGTTTTTCAGTGAATTTGTGTCTTTTTCATATCTCTTTTGTAGGGCATTATATGCATTTTCCATTCCTTCTTGCAATGATCTCATTTGATTTTCCCATTTTTCTTCTAAGTCTTTTTTGAGATTCTTTATGCAGTCTTCCAGGAAAGCCTTTTTAAATGGGAACCAGCTCATGTCTCCCTTTGTGGCTTCCTCTGGCATTGCTTTTCCTTTAGGAACCTCAGGATCTGAGGTCGTTCTGCACTCTCTCCATAAAGGCAGTCTATGGTGAGAGTTCTTTTTTGTTTTTTATTCATTTTTTAAGCTTGAGGTCTGTTTAAAGCAAAGGAGCAACAGCTGCTTTAATTTGCCCTGGGGCAGTTCTGCTGACTGGCTTCTGGTGTTGGGCAACTGGGGCCTGGTGCTGCGTTCTCAGTGGTTTATAATCTACCTTTTATAAAAGTCAGATATGCCAAAGTACCTGCTTGCAACCAGGACAGAGTGGCTAAGAGGGTCACAGAAACCTCCCAGGTGCTTAGCATCTGCCACACTCTGAGTCCCAGCCCAGCTTCCTGCCCAATCTCCAGGAGCTGCCATCTGAGCTTGGCAAACTCCCCCCTGCCCAACTGACACAGACCTGTTCTGAAGCTCTTCTAAGGTAACTTTCGCTGGAAATGTGTTGTCCTCCAAATATTTGGGGAGCTTTCACTCCAAAACCAGTTTAGAGGCTTAATCTGCTGTTGGTTTGAGACAAGGTCAGAGCAAGTCACAGAAAGTCATGTCTTCACTCTGCCATATTGGCTTTGCTCTCTTTATTTCTTTCTTTTGCATAACTTTGTGTTGTCATTGGTTGTCTCTGGGTATGAAGGAGAAATAACAATAACACCACAAATAGTGCTAGTATAAATATATTATTGTATGTGGGACCTTTGTCATTGACCTCTATGGTATAGATGCCTAGCAGACTAATTTTAAGGTGAAATGGGTATGAACACTTTAACCAACATCTTAATTTACAGAATAATTGCATTAATCTACAGCTTCATCAACAAGTATGTTGATGCCTTTCAACACTGACTCTTTCCTTTTTTTTTGGTCATCTTTCCTAATTAGCTGAGTGATCAAGCTTCAGAGTTATTTTGATTCGCTTGTTTTTGTTATTTGGAAGATTCCTTCATGTAGTGAAAAATTTGAAATTTCTGTTGAGAACTGCCTGCTTGTTCATATATTTTAAACACATTTATTTAGTGCGGGATGGCTTTTGGTCTAAAATATTCTTATTAGTTGTCTATATATCTTGAATATATATAGATGCATATATATGTATATATAAAATATATAAATTAAATTTTATCTGAGAAACTTAATATAAAGATTTTTATGCTAGCTATTAGATAATATTAAGTTTGTATCTTAGGGGAGAAATAAGTTAGGTAGAAAGTAATATAAGTACATGCCATGTTGGTAGCATTTTGTAGTGCTTACAGAATTATTTTCCTGTTTTACAATGTATCTCCCAAGAATGAATATCTTCAAAATTTAAACTAGGCACATCTTAGGAGGAAGAAAATAAATAGATATTCTAGAGTATCAACAATTAAAAATTTATGTTTAAGTATGATCTAAAAACTGTAATTTTGGCATTTTTTTTTTTTGCTGTCTTTTCTGATATCCCACAATCACTGCAGAAATAAAAGGAGACTAACTATGGCTGAGGTCATTTGGTATTTTTCTTTGTTTCCTGTAGTCTCAGTCTATTGGCAGAACTTTGTTGGAAGTTGGCATAATTAACATGGCAAAACGTGTGGCACAATCTTTGAGAAACCAGAATTAACTTCTCAGTACAATGAGTCCTTGTATCAGGACTTTGTGGCAAGTTAAATATAATGAAAGCAGAAAGAAAAGCAAGAGAGAAAAAGTGTCCAAAATGCCATAATTTGGACATGATCTTTCTTGGAACTATCATAGCATCTTGTGTGTATCTATGTGTATGTGTATGTGTATGTGTGTGTGTGTGTTGATTACTTCAGTTTTGCTCTGTAGTTTAATTACATCTGCTCTATTTCTCCTAGTCAAGTGTAAGTTCCTTGAAGATAGGGACTGTTTTTTACTTATGTTTATATCTTCCATATTATACAGTATGATGCTTTGTAGATAATGGCATTTAATTCATGTTTATTGAGAGAATTTAAATTAATATTATTGTTATTTATAAATGAAATGATGGCATGCTAAAATGTTCCATCAGATATAAAGTTTGGGGCTTAAAGTGCTCTGGAAACTCAGGAGAGTGCAAAAAGTTTATGACCTTTTCTGAGGGTGAATAATATTTTTTTGAAGAAGTTCCTTTGTAATGGAATGAGTACTGTTTTGGAGTCTGAAAACATAAGTTTGCATTTGAGGTAACAAACTATAACTTGCAGACATTGAATAAATGTTTTAATCTTTCCAGGTTTCACTTTTCTTATGTAGAATTAGAAGTGATTTAGAAATAGCTATGATTCCATAAATCTAAAATCCTATTATTCTAAAAAATACTACATTCAAAGCTTGTTTATGGAAGTGGATAAAGAACAAAAAAGCTTGGAACAGTTGTTGAGTATCATTCTTTCAAGATCTGATCCTTATTAATAAAACCTCAAACATTTATTATAGGCAAGTGACTTTCAAGTAGCAATGGAAAATTTGCAAAGCCCTGATTATGTGTTTATATTTAAATCAACATTGATCAGGACCCTGATAGATGCTTTAAAACCTAATAATGATATGTTACTTTTCCCTAATGTCATAAGCAAAGGAGAAGGAAGAAAATAAGAAAAAAAGAAGAGAAGGAAAAAAATGAAAGAAGGTGTATAAAAATTGGGATGGAAGATAAAAGCAATATTTTTGGTTTGGCTGTGTTCCATATTGTCTATACTGGTCATAGAAAACATAGGTCATGCTGTACTTATTATCCTGGTAGAAAGAAGATTCCTTGTCCTTAGGGTTTCAAGTCCAACATAAATTCATTTACAAAATTAAATTACAAATGAGAAGCAAGATCCCTCCAAAGGGCCTTGAGGTCAGAACAATCTGGATTTAAATTAATTGCTCAACAGAAAAAAAATCTGTGAACAATTTTGATACTTTGCTAAAACCAGCAGGTGTTTATAACTCTTTAAATGAACAAAGTTGATAGTTACTAGTATGAATTGTCCTGAAAGTAGAAATCATAAGAGAAAATCACAAAGCTAAATATTATTTTTAAGTTTTTATTAGATCATAATTAGTGATGAATTACTCTTGCCTAATGGAAATTTCTGCCATGGAAGTGGGAAGACTTGTATTCTGGTCCTACTTGGTACACTAATTCGCTCACATACCTTAGGCAACCTGGTCATTCTTGTTGGGGGTAAAATGAGAAGGCCAAATTAAATGATCTTTGAAATATTCTTTAAGCCCAAACATCCTATGGTCTTAAGGTTGTTCCTAATCTATTATAGCCAATTCAATGCATAGTTTAATACTTGAATATCCTGTATTATTTTTTAATAGTTGTCTGTGTTTATCTCATTCCCTTTTCCCAGCCCCCTACCAGATGAACTCCCTATCATCCGAATTTATGTTACCATCATTTCCCTCTCCAACATTGTTTAGCCCAGGTATGAATAGGTAAAGTGAAAGATACTTACATAGTTAAAATAGTATAATAGATGGAGAACTAGACTTGAATTCAGGATCAGTGTTTAATACAACCTTAAATACTTCAAAGCTGTGTGATCCTGGCCATAGTATCACTTCAATTGTAATAAGATCACTTATTTCATAGAGTCATTGTAAAGATCAAATGAATAATAATAATAATAGTAATATTTTTATCATTTATAATGAAATAGCAAGCATTTCTTTAGTACTTACTATGTGCCAGATCCTTGACAAATATTATTTCTTTTTATCATAATGATATGTAAATCATTTTCCAAATTTAAAAAGTTATATAATACTAAAACTATTGTTTTATATTCACATATCACAGGAACATACCCTATAAACAACCTACTCAACTTTTGTGCTTCAGTTTCCTTTATTTATGTATAAGGTTGAGGTAAAAAGAAATCCCCCATATAAACTAGATAAAATGTATCTCAATTAACCAAAAAAAACCTCAGGCTAAGTGTGGAAAGTCTTTGGAAACCACTAGAAGAAGAAAAATGACACCCAATCAGAGTTCTATTTCACTTGGCTGTAGAATTTCGTCATTTGCTCTGAGTCCTGAGTAAAAATACCCAGTTAGTTAGAGTACCTGGATTTTCAGAAATGGGGCATATGGCTTTCTGGCACCCTGTTGAAGAACTTTCTGTGAAAGGAGAGTCCTTAACTTCATCCTTGGCCATATTTCCTCGTGGCCCCACTTCCACCCCAATCTTTTGACCAGAAAAGACCTTGACTGTCTCAAAGAATCTGGAAAATAGTGAACCTCTCCTTTCTATTATTGTCTTAGTATTGTATATTCAGGAGAACAATGGCTTCCATCTTTCTATCAGTGTCTTCATGGCTCTGAAGCCTACAGCATCTGGTGGTAGTATATGCATGGGGAGTAAGCATATAAAGGACAATTTTAGTATATTATAAATGAGAGAGAAGGACTTACAGAAAATAGAAATTAATAGATACTTTGGCCACATATACTCTCTAAGCTTAAGCCTGCTTTCCTTTTGACTCTGTATTTACTTGTGGAATAAGTTTTCATAGATCTGTAGGGAGATGTTTAATAGTGTTTTTAATTTACCATCTCAGTAAATAACCCTTTCTAATAGCTATTTTAGACTGGTTCACTAAATGATTCTCAACTAGTAATCTTGTGGTGGTGAAGCATACACATGTGTAGTTTGATAATGATAGAATTAGATAATAATTCCCACTATCTCAAGGGTACTCCACAACCCTGAGAGTGAGTTCTAGCCAAGCAAGCTTTAGAAATCCAACCCCTCACTGGGTATGAGTGTTAGGGTGAATACATTTCTGGGTTTGTCTGGCTGATCTGCTTGTAAAATAAAGGGATTGGATTCTATCAAATTAAAATTATTTATATTTACCACATTTGAAATATTGTATAAGCAATATGAATACACAGAAAAATAAATTTTGAAAAATACCTGTCCATAAGGAGTTATCATTGTAATAGGGAAGACACTACAAAGGAGATAAGTACAAAGTAGACTGAAGGTAGCCTTAGGGGGTATGGCCCTAGCAGGTGTGAGATATAAAAGGAAATAGTACTTAAGCTAATCTTTAAAAGAATGCAAGCATTTCAACTGTCTAAGAATATCCCAGGCATGGGGAACCATTTTATGGTAAATGGAGCATCAGGTTCATGGAACAAGAAGTAGGTCATAAAGGCTACATTGTGGATTCCATGTAAGGTAACAAAAATAAGAATGGGAAGAGAACAGGCAGATAGGTTAGTCAGATACTAACTACCAAACAACATACTATACATTTGATCCTATAAATAATTAGGTGCCACTGGAGCTTGTAAAATGACATATGTGTGTGTGTGTGTGTGTGTGTGAGAGAGAGAGAGAGAGAGAGAGAGAGAGAGAGAGAGAGAGAGAGAGAAAGAGAGAAAGAGAGAGAAAGAGAGAGACTTAGTCACACCTACACTTTAAAAATCACTTTGGACTGAAATAGAGAGAAACATGAGACAGAGAATAATTAGAAAGTTTTTAAAGAATAGCTAGGTAGCACAGAGAATAGAGACTGGAGTCAGGGGTATTTGAGTTCATGTCTGGCCTCTGACACTTACTGTTTGATGCTAAGTAACCACAATAGCCTTACAAAACAAAACAAAAGACATCTGTTACAGTAGTTTAAGTGAGAGTTATTGGTAAACTCTAAGGTCATGTCCAACTCTCAATCTATGATCCCTTGTAAAAAAGTAAAATTAAGTTCCAGAGAATGTAAACTTCTTGAGGAAAGGGATTGTTTTGTTTCTGTCTTTCCACCGTCATTCCTTTGTGCTGAACCTGGAACATAGCTGGTGTTTAAAAAATGAGTGTTGAATGAATGAATGAAAACAAAGGGAAAAAATTGACACACCACCCTATGCCAAAAAGGACCCATTGATAATCTGAAGAGACATTGTGTATCAGTGAAAAGAAAGTGTAAGTAGCCTGATCTTAACAATATGGCTGCTTCCTTTTGTCTCTATTGATTTCACTACTACATTTAAAAAAAGCCATGTCTCACTTTAAATAATTGTTATGCCTGAAAGCAGATTAAGATCATAGGTCTGCATCAGTCTAATCATTTTCTGTATCTTGATACACTGCAAAGTGTTTTGTCCGTGACTTGTTTACAAAAACCCAATCCAAACCACACACCACTGCTATATTTCAACAACCTCTCTCTACTACCAAGAAAAATATGCAAAATCATGTTTACTATGCTAAAACTGTTTTTCAGTTATAAGAATATTCATCCAATTTTTGTGGGTTATAAATCTTTGAATAATTCTACAGCTTGTAAATGTCAAATTCACAAAACTTGACTACATCTCTCCATGATCACTGTAAACAACAGCTCCCATTTCCTAAGTGCTCGTTTGAATTTTAAGGTAGTGTATCTGAATATAATAAAAATATTTGACATTTATATTGCACATTACTGTTACAGAGAACTCTATATACATTACCTCATATGATCTGTATAATAATCCTAGGAGGTTGATGATAACAAATATTTGTATTACTCCATTTGACACATGAAAAAACAAACAGAAAAATATTGAAATTGCTCAATATCACCTATCCACAGTGATTGGCAGAGGTAAAATTTATGTCCAAGTCCATTGATCATAAAACCCATATTCTTTTTAAATCACCATGATAACATTGTATACAGAGAAGAATCACATCTCTTGTTTTTATAACCTCGTTTGCAAATGAAATCCTCTGAATAATGTGGTATTTTAAAAAATTCAAGAAAGATAATTTCTGGATAATTTAATCATTTTACTAATGAGGCTAACATGTTATTAACAAAACGAGCAAAATAGAAAAAAATAAATAAAATAAAATAGGTCAGTGACAGTCTTGTGTGTCAAAGGTAAATCATGATGGTAGGCTAACAGTATACATGCCCTTGGAAGAGTGACTTTTCCTGAGGGTGGCAATGAATTCTGATTGGTTAACAATCAATGAGTGAATGAAAGGTGAGTTATATTGCAATATGGATCTTGAGGGTTTTATGACTTGAATCAAGCTTGGCTTAAACAAAGGGACTTATCAATTTCCATATCACCTGTCTGACAAAAAGGAGAATCCATATATTCTCAGTCCCATTTGAGAAAACAAAATGAGCAAGAATCTACTCATTCTTCTAAACTGGTTTTGATTACATCATTAGTCTGGGTAAGTCTTTTTTTTTAATTAAAGCTTTTTATCTGTATAACATATGTATGGGTAGTTCCCCAACATTGATATTTACACAGCTTTCCATCACAACTTTACCCCCAGTCCCCTCCCCTCCTCTAGATGGCAGGAAGTCCACTGCATGTTAATAATGTTGAAATACTTGACAAGTTCTGCACGAAAAATCCTATCTACAAGAAAAAAAAAGAAAATCAGAGACAGGCAACACAGTGCAAGCAAACATCAATAGAGAGCATGAAAATGTTATGTTGTGGTCCATATTTCATATCCCTCTCTCTAGGTGTATATGGTTTTTTTCATTGAACAATTGGAACTGGTTTGAGACAATTCTTTGTTGCAGAGAGCCATGTCCATCAGAGTTGATCATCATGTAATATTGTTGTTGCTGTGTATAATGATCTCCTGGTTCTGCTCGTTTCACTCAGCATCAGTCCATGCAAGTCTCTCCAGGCCTCTCTGAAATCGTCCTGCTCGTCGTTTCTTACAGAGCAATAATATTCCATAACATTCATATACCACAATTTACTCAGCCACTCTCCAATTGATGGGCATCCCTTCAGTTTCCAGTTTTTATCCACTACAAAAAGGGCTGCCACAAACATTCTTGCACATGTGGGTCCCTTTTCCTCCTCTAAGGTCACTTTGTGATATAGGCCCAATAGAAACACTGCTGGGTCAAAGGGTATGCACAGTTTGACAACTTTTTGAGCATAGCTCCAAATTGCTCTCCAGAATAGTTGGATCTGTTCACAGTTCCACCAACAACGTATTAGTGTCCCAGTTTTCCCGCATCCCCTCCAACTTTCATCGTTATCTTTTCCTATCATTTTAGCCAATCTGACAGGTGTGTAGTGATACCTCAGAGTTGTCTTAATTTGAATTTCTCTGATGAATAGTGATTTGTGGCAACTTTTCATATGACTAGAGATGGTTTTAATTTCCTCATCTGAAAATTGAATGTTCATATCCCTTGACCACTTATCTATTGAAGAGTGGCTTTAATTCTTATGTATGCATATATATATATATATATATATATGAGACAATTCTCTATATATTTTTGAAATGAGGCCTTTATCAGAACCATTAAATGTAAAGATGATTTCACAGTTTGATGCTTCCCTCCTAATCTGGTCTGCATTAGTTTTATTTGTACAGAAACTTTTTAACTTAATATAATCAAAATTATCTATCTGGTGTTCAATTAGAAGTTCTAGATCTTCTTTGGACATAAATTTATTGCATCTCCACAGATCTGAAAGGTAAACTATATTACGTTCCTCTAACTTGCTTACAATATCACTCTTTATATCTAGATCATGAAACCATTTAGATCTTATCTTGGTATGTGGTGTTAGGCATGGGTCAAGCCCTAATTTCTTCCACACTAGTTTCCAATTTTCCCAGCAGTTTTTGTCCAATAGTGAGTATTTATCCCAAAAGCTGGGGTCTTTGGGTTTATCAAACACTAAATTGTTAAGGTTATTGCCTAGATTGTCCTGATATCCTATCCAACGCCACTGATCAACTGCCCTATTTCTTAGCCAGTACCAAACGGTTTTGATGACCGCTGTTTTATAATATAATTTTAGATCTGGTACAGCAAGGCCACCTTCATCTGCCTTTTTTTCATTAATCCCCTTGAAATCCTTGACCTTTTGTTCTTCCAAATGAACTTTGGTATTATTTTTTCTAGATCTGTAAAATAATTTCTTGGGAGTTTGATTGGTATGGCACTAAATAAGTAGATAAGTTTGGGTAGTATTTTCATTTTTATTATATTTGCTTTACCTACCCATGAGCACTTATTGTTTTTCCAATTGATTAGATCTGATCTTATTTGTGTAGAAAGTGTTTTGCAGTTTAGTTCGTATAGTTTCTGACTTTTCCTTGGCAAATAGATTCCAAAATATTTTATCCTATCATCTGTTATTTGGAATGGAATTTCTTTTTGTATCTCTTGCTGCTGAACTTTGTTGGTAATATGTAAAATGCTGATGATTTATGTGGATTAATTTTGAAACCTGCCACTTTGCTAAAGTTGTGAATTGTTTCTAGTAGTTTTTTAGTTGAGTCCCTTTGGGTTGTCTAAGTATACCAGCATGTCATCGGCAAAGAGTGATAATTTGGTTTCTTCATTACCTACTCTGATTCCTTTTACCTATTTTTCTTCTCTTATTGCTAAAGCTAACATTTCTAATACAATATTAAATAGTAATGGTGACAGTGGGCAGCCTTGTTTCACTCCTGATCCTATTGGGAATGGTTTTAGTTTGTCTCCATTACATATGATGCTTGCTGATGGTTTTAAATAGATGCTACTGATCATTTTAAGGAAAATCCCATTTATTCCTATACTCTCTAGTGTTTTTAATAGGAAAGGGTGTTAGATTTTATCAAATGCTTTTTCTGAGTCTATTGAGATAATCATATGGTTTTTGTTAGTTTGGTTATTAATATAATTAATTATGCTGATAGTTTTCCTAATATTGAACCAGCCCTGCATCCCTGGAATAAATCCTACTTGGTCATAGTGTACTATCCTGGGGATGACTTTCTGTAATCTCAATGCTAATATCTTATTTAAAATTTTTCATCAATATTCATTAGGGAAATTGGTCTATAGTTTTCTTTCTCTGTTTTCACTCTACCTGGTTTAGCTATCAGTACCATATTGGTCTCTTAGAAGGAATTTGGCAGTATACCTTCTATCCCTATTTTCTCAAATAGTTTGTATAGTATTGGAATTAATTGTTTTTTGAATGTTTGGTAGAATTCACATGTAAGATGGCGAACTGCAGACAGCTTTCTCTGTGAACTCCTTTGGGACCTTCCCTCAGACCCAGACAAAGTGAGCCTTCGAACTGGTTTTTGAGTGAAGGCTCTAGCAAACATTTGGACTACAACACACTTCTATCAAAAATCTACCTTGAAAGAACCCTG
Organism: Myrmecobius fasciatus; assembly: GCA_023553655.1. NCBI lineage: Eukaryota > Metazoa > Chordata > Mammalia > Dasyuromorphia > Myrmecobiidae > Myrmecobius > Myrmecobius fasciatus. Next base: position 41,098 of record JAJPUD010014113.1, read on the forward strand.
GAGAAGGTTAGCCTCAGGGGAAATCGGCCACTGGTCTCGATCAGACTCCAGCCGGGGCGGAAGTCAGGGCTGCCATAGAGGGGCAGATTTAAGGCACCCAGGAAGCCCCTGGGAGACGCCTGGGCCACTTTGCTCTGGTTGCGGGCAGGTGCTTTGGCAGATCTGCCTTTGGTAAAGGGTGGATCGAGAGCAGCTGAAAACGTGGTCCTAGTGCAAATCTAGCCCGACCAGCCTCAGACCGGAAGTCAACCCGGCAAACTGCCCCAGGGCAAATACAAATTGTTGCAGTTTTCTCCGCTTTTGACCAATATCCAAACTTTAAATTGTGAGCAAGAAGCAGAAGAGAGCTCTCAACATAGAAAACTTTTACGGAGAAAAAATAGAACAGTTCCCAGATTCTGACACTATGAAAACAATTCCAGATGAATCCACAAAGGCAGACTTAAGTTGGTCTCCCTTTCAGAAGGCTTAGCTGGATGATTGCATTAAGAATCTCAAAAGAGAGCTAGAAGAAGAATGGGGAAATAAATTGAGATCAGGGCAACAGAAATATCAAAAACTGGAAAATAGGAC
>JAJPUD010014114.1:0-13856 GCA_023553655.1 Myrmecobius fasciatus
TGGATAATTTTGATTATATTAAGTTAAAAAGTTTCTGTACAAACAAAACTACTGCAGACAAGATTAGGAGGGAAGCATCAAATTGGGAAATCATCTTTACATTTAAGGGTTCTGATAAAGCTCTCATCTCTAAGATATATAGAGAATTGTCTCATATTTATAAGAATTCAAGCCATTCTCCAATTGATAAATGGTCAAAGGATATGAACAGACAATTTTCAGATGATGAAATTAAAACTATTTACAATCATATGAAAAGGTGCTCCAAATCACTATTGATCAGAGAAATGCAAATTAAGATAACTCTGAGATACCACTACACACGTGTCAGATTGGCTAAAATGACAGGAAAAAGATAAAGATGAATGTTGGAGGGGATGTGGGAAGACTGGGACACTGATGCATTGTTGGTGGATCTGTGAATGGATCCAACCATTCTGTAGAGCAATTTGGAGCTATGCTCAAAAAGATATCAAACTATGCATACCCTTTGACCCAGCAGTGTTTCTATTGGTCTTATATCCCAAAGAAATCATAAAAGAAGGAAAGGGCCCCACATGTGCAAGAATGTTTGTGACAGCCCTTTTTGTAGTGGCTAGAAACTGGAAACTGAGTGGATGCCCATCAATTGGAGAATGGCTGAATAAATTATGGTATATGAATGTTATGGAATTGCTCTGTAAGAAACGACCAGCAGGACGATTTCGGAGAGGCTTGGAAAGACTTGCATGAACTGATGCTCAGTGAAGTGAGCAGAGCCAGGAGATCATTATTCACGGCAACAACTATACTATGTGAGGATCAGTTCTAATGGATATGACTCTCTTCAACAATGAAATGCTTCAAACCAGTTCCAATTGTTCGGTGGAGAGAGCCATATACGCCCAGAGGGAGGGATGTGAAATGTGGACCACAACATAACATTTTCATGTTCTCTATTGAGGTTTCTTGCATTGTATTTCCTTTATTGGATTATTCTTTCTTGTAGATATGATTTCTCCTGCACAAAAAATGATCTATACAATATCTATCTATCTATCTATCTATCTATCTATCTATATTCGATTTCTTAAGTATTTTAACATAATTAACACATAGTGGATATCCTGCCATCTAGGGGAGGGGTGTAGAGTAGGGGGAAATATTTGTAACAGAAAGCTTTGTAAGTGTTAATGTTTAGGAATTACCCATACATATGTCTTGCAAATAAAAAGTATTAATAAAAAATAAAAATAAAATAAATTTAGAAGAAAATGATTAGCAGTCATTGCCGAAACAGAGCTGTACAACTCAATCTAAATACAATTAAATATTGAGATGTGGTCCTGCAAAATTATCTTATGTCCTGAACACATTTGCTTGACATAATTGTATTCTCCTGGATGTATTAGAACAGAGAGAGTGTGGAAATGAATGCTCTGTCTTCTGCATAGAGGTGGCTGACTTACATTGCATAGTAGGGAAAAGAAAATATTTGAGCTTAATCTAATCTAAATGTCCTACTTATTATGCATGGAAAGGAAAAAAAAAGTTTTTGGTTAAAGAAAAAAAATTGATAATTCAAGTTTTCATTAAAAACAAAATTAAATATTCACAAAGCATTTAATAGTTAATGAAAAGTTTTACTTGGTTTTAATGAAGAAATAAAGATACAGCACTGATTCTGCTTTGAGTAGCTTCCCTATTCTGACGTCTATGATACTCTGACAGAAGAGTGAAGGAGGAGCAAGTAACTTCTTGTTCAGAGAGGACTTTGTTATACCCACAAACTTTGTACTTACGCTTGGAGGAAGCTATACCAATGGATGGAAATTTAATCCCCTGAACCAATTAAATTTTGAAGGTGATTTTTTTTTAATTTTATTTTTTTAATTTTATTTGCGTAACATATGTGTGGGTAATTCTTCAACAATAGCCCTTACATAGCTTTCCGTTACAAATTTTTCCCCCAACTCCCCACCCCTCCCCTAGATGGCAGGATATCCACTACATGTTAATTATGTTAAAATATTGGTAAATCGAATATATGTATACATATTTCCAAACTTGTCATTGTTGTGCAAGAAAAATCTTGTCTACACAAACGATATATCAGATAAAGGAAACACAATGTAAGCAAACATCAATCAAGGAGTATGAGAATGTTATGTTGTGGTCCAAATTTCACATCCCTCTCTCTGGTTGTATATGGCTTTCTTCAGTGAACAATTGGAGGTGGTTTGAAACATTTCATTGTTGAAGAGAGCCATGTCCATCAGAATTAATCGTCATATAGTACTGTTGTTGCCGTGTATAATGATCTCCTGGTTCTGCTCATTTCACTCAGCATCAGTTCATGTAAGTCTCTCCAGGCCTCTCTGAAATCATCTTGCTGGTCATTTCTTACAGAACAATAATATTCCATAATATTCATATACCATAATTTATTCAGCCATTCTCCAATTTAAGGGCATCTATTCAATTTCCAGTTTCTAGCCACCACAAAAAGGGCTGCCACAAACACTCTTGCACATGTGGGGCCCTTTCCTTCCTTTATGATTTCTTTAGGATATAAGCCCAATAGAAATGCTGCTGGGTCAAAGGGTATGCATAGTTTGATAACTTTGTGAGCATAGCTCCAAATTGTTCTCCAGAATGGCTGTATCCGTTCACAGCTCCACCAACAATGCATCAGTGTCCCAGCCCTCCTACATCCCCTCCAACATTTATCATTAACTTTTCCTGTCATTTTAGCCAATCTGACAGGTGTGAAGTGGTATCTCAGGGTTGTCTTGATTTGCATTTCTCTGATCAATAGTGATTTGGAGCACCTTTTCATATGACTATAAATAGTTTTAATTTCATCCTCTGAAAATTGTCTGTTCATATCCTTTGACCATTTATTGATTGGAGAATGGCTTGAATTTTTATAAATATGAGACAATTCTCTATATATTTTAGAGATGAGACCTTTATCATAACCCTTAAATGTAAAGATGATTTCCCAATTTATTGCTTCCCTCCTAATCTTGTCTGCATTGATTTTGTTTGTACAAAAACTTTTTAACTTAATATAGTCAAAGTTATCTATCTGGTTTTCAATTAAGTGTTCCAGTTCTTCTTTGGACATAAATTTATTCCATCTCCATAGGTCTGAGAGGTAAACTATATTACATTCCTCTAATTTACTTATAGTATCACGCTTTATATCCAGATCATGAACCCATTTTGAAGGTGATTTTAATGTTTATTAATTTTTTTAATTTTTTTTTTTAAAATTTATTTTATCAAAAAAAAAAAAAAAAAGAAAAGGAAAAAAAAAACAAAACAAAACAGAACACTATTAAGTGCTCAGCAGAAAATCAGGGAGGATTCCAAAAATATAACAATAAATTACCAGTTCAAGAACATATATATAAAATAGTGAAACAAGTTATATTCATGAATGTTTATCTTTTCTGGCTTCTTTGTAGCTTATTCATTTGTTGTGTCGAACACTTTTTTAAACTTTATTATATTTTCCCCTTTTATCCCCCCATCTCCCACAAGCACACTATGGTTAAGCACAGATACATGTTATATACATGTTATTACATGTGTATATATACAAACACATGTGCACACATATGGCTATCTATCTGTCTGTCTATCTATCTATCTATATTCACATTTACTTGCAGACCCACTCACATATACACATATTTATACAGACATGTGCATAAATATACAGACATATGTGTATATATCTATACTCACACACATATATACACATGCATCTAGCCACATGCAAACATGCATCCAAAACTGCATCAGTATGGCTGACATATAATGTTGATTTCTCTTTTAATTGAATCTTTAAGTGTGACTTATCTCTTCTTTCCTATCCCTGCTAATTCTTCTGGCGTAAATGTGCTCCTTAACTTGTCTTGCTATTTATTACTTAACCTTCCCTTCCCATAGATCCTTCCCTTATATTTTTCTCCCACCCTTTGCTTCCCTCTCCACACATCCCTGCTTCCTTATTTCTTTATACATATTGAAATGTGCTGTTCCCTTTATGGTATATACGTGGTGTTTCCTATTTAAACCATTCCCAATGTGAATGTGTTCCCAACTATGAGCCCTCCTCCCTCCCAATGCCTCTGTGTCTATTGTTCCTTTGCACCTCTTTTATATAACATAATTACTACTTTTACTGTTTTCTAGGCAGTTTTGCTTCTTTTTTTTTAACTTTACTTAACTCTTCCTCAATCTTTCTTTTGAGATATCCAATTGCTAGTATCAATCTTAAGCATGTAGGATACATTTCCATGTTAAAAAAAATTCATCCATGTTAAATTCCTTGAAATTTATCTTTGATACTGACCCTTGGATATTAAATTTTCTTTTGAATTTGAATTTTGTTGAAAGTCTTGAAAATCTGAAAGTTCATTGAATGTTCATTTTTTCATTCAATATTATCTATAATTTTGCTGGATATGATATTTTTGGCCACAGACATAGTTTTTTTTGGTTGCTGGTCTATATGATTCCAGGAATTACAGTCTTTTATTGTGTCTGCTGCTAAGTCCTGTACAATTCTAAATGTAACACCAGCATATATGAATTGATTCTTTTCTTCTTTCTTTCAGAATTTCTCTTTGACCTGGGGGGGGAGTTCAGAATTTGAAAATAATGTTTCTATGTGTTTTCCACAAAGAATCTCTTTGTTTTTTCTACTTCTATCTCTTCCTCATGTTCTATCACTCCAGGGCAATTTTCTTGAATTATTTCTTTCATTATTGTGTCAAGGATTTTTTTTTGGTCACAGCTTTCAGGTAGTCTGATTATTCTTACATTTTCTCTCCTTGATCTATTTTCCAGATCTGTTGTTTTTCTCATGTTTCACATTCTATTCTATTTTTTTTTTCATTCTTTATATTCTGTTTTGTTATTTCTTGCTCTCTTAAAGCTTCACTGACTTCCCCTTGCCCAGTTCTAATTTTCAAAGAGTTACTTTTATATTTAAGCTTCTGTATATCCTTTTCTAGTTGGCTAACTTTTTTTTCATAATCTTTTTTTTAATTTTTTTTAGTTTTTCCTCAATATCTCTCATTTGATTTTTAGGTTCTTTTTTGAGTTCTTCAATAAATTCCCCTTGTTTCTGCAGTTACCAGGTGTGCAGATTCCTATTATCCTAAGGTTTCATCTCTGCAGCAAAGCTGGAACTGGCATTCCTAAAGAGCAGAAGTCCCCTCAGTCTTCCTGGCCTCAGACTCCAACTGTGTATGCAGTCTGGGAGGTGAAAGGTTCTATGGTTCCTGTTGAGGTTCCAACCCAAATCCAACAGGCTCCTACATGCTATTTCTGGGATGCGGGCTAGCCTGGAGATATTGGCAGTTCACACTGGTTAATTCCCAAATGGAGGTTTTCTTTGGATCTTCTTGGGTTGTACTGAGGCTACCCCCATTATGCCCCAAGTCCTATTGATCTTTCACCAATCTATGTTTGCCTTGAGGTGCAACATTTTTGTTTGTGGGGGATATCTGGGGGTTTGAAATGTTCTGTTATACTCCACCATCTTCTAAGAATCCTCTGGTTTTAATAGTTTCAAAGAAAATTCTAGCCTACCTTACATAGGAAGATATATTGAAAGATATTGCTACTTCCACAGAAATTACATTTATTCCATATCTTCTCACAGCTCTGATCCAAGAAAAATGGGTTGAAGTTATGAACAAGCAAAATTAATTTTATTGTACATAAAATTGTTCTAACAATAAAACATGGAATAAGATGACTCATAAAGAATTGGTTTAAAAGTCTTTAAGACTATACTTGGATATATTTTAAAAGGATTTTTTTCATTTAGTCTTAAACTAAATTGCTACTGAGGGGCTTTTCTATTCAATTTCTGTGATTCTGTAATAAATGTGATAGAATGGAATGATTAATGTTTATAAAACACATAGTTTTGAATGCTACTTCTGCTACTCTGTAACCTTAGGCAAATGATACTATATCACTGTGTCTCATTTTCATTATTTTTGAAATGTGATGATTGACTTGTTTTTTAAATTATATTTAAATCTATAAATCTTTGAACAATATTTCAAAGAGCTTCATGTGAATAGATAAGTTTTCTCAAGATATTTTCCTTGATGAAACCATGATTATAGAGATATATTTTAGTCTTTTTTTTAAAGACCAAAATAATTGAAATTCATTGCTTGGACAGATCAGATGAGACATTAAGCAATTATCTCATCTTTGGTTTAAAACAATATTCTTCCTAGACTTCAGTTTTATGGCAAGTGTGCCTCTAAATTAGTGGATTAATTTTTTTTTCAAGTCATTGAAATGCTTACATAGGGCCAGAACTGATAAGTAACTATGAGAAATGATTAGTAGAAATAGTATTTCTTGCAAATTATCTAGGGTAGGAGTTGGAACTAAAGATACATATAAATATACATTATTTTAAGCAGTTCTTCAATTTCTTAGTAAGTTTCTCTTTTTCCAATCTAACAATCATATGAATAGGAAATATCAATTTGTATGTTGTCCACTCATTTATAGGATATAACAACTAAGAATCATTTTTTAGTCACTGAAGGATTCAACAATTTTCTAGCATATTTTAGAAACTCCATTATTAACTCATCCCCCCCCCCCCTGACGGGAGGGAAGCATGGCATAATGAAGAAAGAGTAGCCTTGGAGTCAGAAAGACCTGGGTAGAAGTCTTACATTTGAAGTATATTGACTGGGTAACTGTAAGGAAGTAAGTCACTTAACTTTTCAAGGTCAAAGTCTACTGATTCTTTAAGGCTATACAGTGGGGAACAATGTTGGTAGAGGATGCTCCTTCATTGGGAGTTCCCTCTGGTAACAAAACTGTGGTTTGCCCTTCTTCATACTAAAACCTTACTCATTGATCAACTCAGATTACTGAACTAGATGATTCCATTCAATTCAACAAGCATTTATTAATGTATTTTTGGTGGTTAGTTATGATCGTTGGCACCTAAGATAGGAACAAAAAAAAAAACCTGCTCTCAAGAAATGTACATTTGCCCAGGATTATAGAGCATTTGCAAAGATAAATATAATATCTGGTATTGTCACTAAAGTCTTTTCCAAGTCTACATACTGTAGTCCAAATAATTAAGAAATCTTACCAGTGAAGAAGTAAATAATAACTAGTACTAAGTAGTATGTGAGATATTATACGTTGAAAGAATAATATGTGACCCTGTCTTCTAGCAAGTTGCAACCTGATTAGAAGGGAAAGGGTTTGTTTATGTGTGTGTGTGTGTGTGTGTGTGTGTGTGTGTATGAAACAATTAAATCATTTTTCTCAGATACATATGTCTTACAAAGAAGTAAAATAATGGCATAGAAAGAAAATGAGAATAAATTAGTACATTAGATTATACACGGTCCAACTTCCTTAAGAAAAAGCACTGAATAGCACTGCTAAGACTCATAGTCACATAGTTGACTTGTAACAAGATAATACCTGAAATTGAGCCCTTTTTCTTTCCAGACCACTGCTGAAAAACCAGGTATTTATGTTTGGCATATATTCTGATCACTAAATACCCCCAAACTAGTAACAATGCCTCATCTAACACAAAAATGGTTTATAAAATATTTAATATATATTATCTATTTGTGCCTCATAACAACGATGTGAGGTAAGTACTCTTGTTATTTGTATCTTACAGAGGAGGAAACTGAGGCTGAGAGAAGCTTCCTGAATAGCTCAGTAATTAGTTTGAATATGATCCATGCTTTTTACTCCTTAAACTTAATATTATGATGTCCAATACAGCCAAGAACTAGCATTTTTGTGTGTTTGAAACTACCTAGTTATTCCACCAAACCTTACTTCAGTGCTTCATCATTAGTGGCAATGATTCCTGTCTCTAAAATGTTATACCATTTGAACATATGCTATGGCACATTTTACTATGTGGAAATGGTTCTATATAAAGTCATAGTGATAGATCAAAACTGTTGTCTTGTTTGAGAATCCATATTCCTAAATATATAATGGTTTGTCCTTGGATTACCACTAAGGGATGATTTTTTTTAATGTGTGTGGACATTACAACACCTGAATAATATATATATATATATATATATATACATATATATATATATATATATATTCTCAGTTCCATAGGGTTCCATATTGTTTTCAATGCAATAATGTAAAAGTGGTAAAGAGGATGTATATAACTGATGCTGAGTCAGTCTTCATCTTATTTATAAACACTAATAACTATAAACACTAATAAATATATTCCATTCATAAACACTAATTCAGCAGTTGATATGAAAATTATTATAATTTTTTTTTGCTTTTTGCTGAGGAAATTGGGATTAAGTGACTTGCCCAGGGTCACACAGCTAGGAAGTGTCTGAGACCAGATTTGAACTCAGGTCCTCCTGACTTCAGGGCTGGTGCTCTATGCACTGTGCCACCTAGCTGCCCCTTTGATATGAAAATTATGACTTTTTTGTTCAGTGAACTGAATTTAAAGAATTTAATTATGCCAATATTATTATTCTCTTTAAAAACAGGAGGAAAAGGAAGATGAATTTAACTTTAAGGACTTCTTACAAAATTCCATTGGAGAGGGAGAAAACAAAAGTTGGTTAAATTTATTTCTCTTAGGGATCTAAAGGAAAAACAAATAATATTTTCCTGAAGGATATTATAATTCAAAGGGAAGTGAGATGAATAAAACATGTATTGAACTTATACGGGTACAAGGTAGATTGGAATGGAAGTCAAAACAGAAATACAAAGTACCCTCAGGATATTAGAAAGAATTGGAGCTCCCCACTTTCCCCTACATCTCAAAAGGATATTAAGTAGTATTGTGACAATCAATAAGTAGTTATTAAGAGCTTTTTCTGTGCCAGATGCTATATTAGTTTTGAGGAACCTTAAAGGCCATCTACTCTATGGTACATTAAGATAGAATTGAATACCAGGCTACTAAGTTACTTGCCTGAATCCCCATAGGTTGTATATAAAAGACTTAGGATTTAAACTCAGATCCTTTGACTCTAGAGTGTTTACCCATTTCATAGGACTAAATGATATCCCAAAGGGGATATAAAGACACAAGTCTATCATCCCTCAAGGAAATTACATGCTGTTTAATAAAAAAAAAGATCCAAAATGTACAGGTATAGTACTTTTTCAAGTCTGCTCCTCTACTTGCATTGAGATTGTTAGATTTGATTATTGGACACAAAGCTAATATTTCTCATGATTCTGTTTGCAGTTGAGAGACTGATGTTTTTTAATACTGTATATTATGTAGTCTTAGTGATTATTAGTCAGAATTAAATAGCTTCCTAAAAGTGTATTCTACTAAAGGGTGTTAGGAAACATTCATGTGGCACAGTTAATTTTCAGAGTATTGCATTGTTTTTATAGGAAAATGACAAGAAAAATATTTTATGTCACCCTAAATATTCAATACGTAAATTTTCTCCTGGCATTTATCCATAGACACTTGAGGTCTTCTCTAAATGAGCTGGATTTGAGTGAGACTATAAAAATTTGAATTACCAAATCTCCAAAATTAATCCTCTTGGTCCTCTCTCTGTCTTTTGAATAATCAATAGTATTAACTTCCTCATTTTTAATTTCTGTTGGAATAAGTATATCCAACTTTTAGTCAGTACCACTCCTAGGCCTTTGAGGCCAAGCCAGGAAAAAAAGAACCACAAGGGAAAAGCAATAAGCAAAGACCTAACTGACTATGTTTTGTTTTATGAAAACACTGCCTTGCAGCTAGAATATTAACATATTCTTGCATTTGAGTGTTTTACTGGGTGCTGAGCCAAGATGGCAGAAAGTAGACAGGTCTTTGAGCTCTTCCTGGCTTCCCACAGATCAACATCAGATAAAACCTCTGCATGGGTTTTGGAGTTACAGAACCCATAAATATTTGGAGTACAACAAATTTCTTTCTTTTTTCCTGGACAGCCAGGAAGTGTTAAGTGTCTGAGATCAGATTCAAACTCACTTCCTCTTGAATTCAGCACTAGTGCTCTATCAACTATCTCAACTAGCTGCCCTGAGTGTAACAAATTTCCAGCAGAAGATATATTGGAAGAACTTCAGAAAAGGTGTTTCAGTCAGGTCGGGGAAGGGAGAAACAGAAAGATCACTGCCAGCATAATTGCAGCACAGCTCAGGGAGGTGCAAGGTAGAGAGACCTCCCTATGCATGGAATATAGTGGGAGACTCTTAGCCAAAATAAAACATTAATTGCTCTATTCTGGTTCAGAAGACAGTGATTCAGCAGACTAGCTGTGAGACTTGCATCATAACTCGAGAAAGCAAATGGTGAGCCTCTGAACCCCCGTATAGCAAGCAGAACTTGGCTACTCCCACCCAGCATGGGAAGGAAGATATAGCTCTGGCCCCAAGACAACAGATAACTGCTGTCACCTATAGAGGAAGTTTGGGACAATCTCCCATTTGCCCTAAGAGCTGACCTCAACCTTTAAAAATGAGCAAAAAAAAAAAAAAAAAAGTAAAAAGAGCTGTAACAATAGATGCCTATTATGAAGAAAAGGAAAAACAGACCTCAAACCCTGAGACACTAAAGGCAAAACATCTCCAGATGAAGCCTGAAAAATGATATAAGTTGGTCTTCACCTCAGAAGACACTTTTGGAAGAATTAAAAAAGTATCTTAGAAGAGAGTTCAAAGAATGGAGAAAGAAAGGAATTGAGAGCTTTCAAACGAAGTTTATGTTTTCAGGAAACAGAAATTGCCTGAAGAAAACCACTCAAAAATAGTTCTGAAATGAAAAAAAGAAAACAATTGGAAAAACAGAATTTGTGGAATGGAAATAAAATGCAATGAACAAAACAACTCTTTTAAAAGTTCAATTGGCCAAATTCCAAAGGAGATAAAAAAGCTAATTGAAGAAAATAGTTCACTAAAAATTAGAATTCAACAAATGGAATTACATAACTCAATGAGGCATCAAGAATCAGTCAAACAAAACCAAAAAAAAAAATTAAAGTATAAAAAATGAAAAATACCTCATTGAAAAAAACTTCTAACATGAAAAATAGTTTCAGGAGACAATCTAAGAATTATTGGGAAACCATGATGAAAAAAGAGCTAGATAACATCTTTCAAGAAATCATTGAATGTTATGCTTGAGCTGGAGTCAAGAAAAGTGAAGAAAAGCTAGTGACTTGCCTGATTTCTCCCCTAAAGCCCTCCAAACACTTTTTTTAAATGCCATAAAAAATCTGGACTTACCAAGATCTCAAAAGGACAGAGTGAAATAATATTTCAGCCAAAGACAACTAAGAAGATCAGCAGGAAAGGTGGATTACACCAAGGTGGGAATGAAGCAGAGTCTAGCACAGGTTGGGCAAGTACAGGCCTGGTCCAAACAAATAAGGAATAGGCCTGGAAACTAAATCAGCAGCAGTTTTTTGCTATTTCTAGAGCTCTCATCCTGCAGACTATGAGTGACAGTGTGTGGTCTTAACAATTTATTCAGAAGGAGATTACTAGGGTCTCTTTTCTGGAACTAGGAGCATTATCTCTTGTTTCATCCTAGTCAAATCGGCATTGCAGAACTTGGATGGCAATCCCAGAACTAGAAGAAGTACTAGAACACCAATGCTTGCAGGTGCAGTGGAGTAGGGAATCTTCTTTACAATTCAGGGCAGAAAAGAGTCCTTATGATTACTCATAGAGATAGACAGAGGTCAAGTGAACAGTAAACATACCCCTCTTTAGATCATACCACCTTACAAGAATGAAAAATTTGTAAGCCCCCAGAAATATCTCTGTTAACAGCTGCAAAAAACTTTTGAAGTTTGAAAGTTTCTCTCTGGAAACAGAGTCCCACTTCAAGAAAGAATTAAAAATTAAGAAACAGACTAGCTAAATTAGCAAGCAGAAAAAAATTCTGACCGTAGAAAGGTAATATGATGGAAAGGAAAATAAAAACACACATTCAGAAGAAGAAAACAAAATCAAAGATTCGATATTCAAAACCTCCAAGAAAAATAGGATTATTCTTAGGTCATAAAAGAGCTCAAAAAGGATTTTTAAAAATGAAGTAAGAAAGGTAGAGGAAAAACTGGGAACAGAAATGAGAGTGATGCAAGAAAATCATGGATAATGAGTTTACAATTTGATGAGGGGGATGTAAAAATAAGGGAAAGATAATAATTCATTATAATGTAGACTTGGTGAAATAGCAAAATAGGTACAGAAAAGACAATGAGGAGAAGAATTATTTGAAAAACAGAATCTGCCAAGTGGAAAAAGGGGTATGAAAATTCACTAAAAACTTAAATCCTTAAAAATTAGAATTCAGGAAATGGAAACTAATAACTTATAACAAATTAAGAAATAAGAAAACAAAATAAAAAGAATGAAAAAAAAATCAAAGATAATGTTAACATGTCACTGGAAAGGCAACTGACCTGGAAAACAGATAAAGAAGAGATCATTTTAAAATTGTCATACTACCTGGAAGCTATGATAAAAAAAAAAAAGAGCCTAGACATCATCTTTCAAAAAAAATATCAAGGAAAATTTCCCTGACATTCTAGAATTAGAGAGTAAAATTAAAATTGAAAGAAAATACTGATCACCTCCTGAAAAAGATACCCAAATTAAAACTTCCAGAAATATCACAACCAGAGTTCCCAAGACAAGGATAAAATATTGCAAGCAGCCAGAAAAAAACAAAGCAAAAAAACAATTCAAAAATCATGGGCAATAGTCAGAATAACACAATAAGCTTCTACACTAAAGCTTCTACACTAAAGGATTAAAAGGCTTGAAAGATAATAATCCAGAGGGCAAAGAAACTGGAATTGCAATCAAGAATCACCTACCCAGAAAAACTGAGTATAATACTTCAGAGGAAAATATACATTTTGTGACAGAATTTTCAACCATTTTTTGATGAAAAGATCATAGCTGAGTAGAAAATTTTACTTTCAAATATAAGACTCTAGAGAAACATAAAAAGGTAAACAGGAAAGGGAAATCATAAGGCACTTAATAATGTTAAATTGTTGCCATTCCTAAATGGGAAATATTTGTAACTCATAAGAACTTTCTCATTATTAGGGTAATTAGAAAGAATATATATAGATATAGATATGAATGTATATATAGATATAGTGTGTGATTAGAAAGAATATACATATGTGTATATGTATGTCTTATGTGTATATGTGTGTATATACAGAAAAAAAGATGTGAATTGAATATGAAGGGATGATATTTTAAAATATAAATATATATTTAGGGGTGAGAAAGAGGAATGCACTATGAGAGGGGTAGAATGAAGCAAATTACCTGCCATGAAAGAGACAAGAAAAAGCTTTTACAGTGGAAGGGGGATGTAAGAGGAAATGAATGAAACTTACTTTCCTCAGAATGGGCACAAAAGGAAATAATACCTATGCTCAATTGAAAAGTAGGACAGGATAGAGATAAAAAAAAGGGAGTGAGTGTGATAGAATGAAGAGCAAATTGGGGATTGTGAATTCTAAAAAGACAGAGTGAAAGGAGAGAGACAATACAATATATCATTGTGGAGGAATCAAATAGAGGAAATTATAACAAAAAAATTGAAGTTTCTCAGATAAAGACCATTTCTCAAATATTTTGAGAATTGAGTCAAATTTATAAAAACAAAGCAATTCTCCAAATGATAAAACATTAAAAAGATATGGACATTTTGTTCAGATGAAGTAATCAAAGCTATATATAGCCATATTTTTATGCTCTGAGTCACTATTGATTCGAGAAATGCAAAATAAAAAAAGAAAACTCAGATACTACCTTATAGCTATTAGATTGGTTAATAGGAC
>JAJPUD010014114.1:14256-27019 GCA_023553655.1 Myrmecobius fasciatus
TATATATATATATATATATATATATATATATATATATATATAGCAGTTCTTTTTTTGTGTCAAAGAAAATTGGAAATTGAGGGGATGCCCATCAATTAGGAAATTGCTGAATAAATTGTGCTGTGTGATTCTGATGTAATAATATTGTGCTTTAAGACATTATTAACAGGATGCTCTCTGAAACACATGAAAAGACTTCGATGATCTGATACAAAGTAAAATATATTATCTACAGTCATAGCAATATTGTAAGATGATAAGTTGTGAATGACTTCTCTATTTTCAGCAATATAATGATTCAAAACTACTCTCAGAAGATCTTATCATCAACAATGCTATCCATCCCTAGAGAAATAATTGAGATTGCTTAACACAGATTGAAGCATATTTATTTTACTCTATTTTTCTTGAAGTGGTTTTTATTTTTGTCCTATGTTTTCTTCCACAAGATGACTAATATGGAAATATGTCTTGTATGACTACACATGCATAATCTATATCAGATTTCTTGTCTTCTCAATGAGGTGATGTAAGGAAGAAGGAAGGGATAGAATTTAGAACTCAAAGTATTAAAACAATTCTCAAAATCATTTTTACATTTAATTGGGGGAAATAAAATGGCAAACAAGAAAAGTAATACTAAATTTATCTGAAAGCATCAAGTAGGAGGCAGAATGGATAGAGTGTTGGATCTAGAATTAGGAAGATCCATCTTCCTGAGTTCACATTTGGCCTTATTTATTTAATAGCAGTGTAACCCTGGGCAAATTGCTTAAGCCTATTTGTTTCAGCTTATTACAATGAGTTGTAGAAGCAAACTGCAAAGCACTCTAGTATCTAATATCTAGTATCTAATACCAAGAAAACCCCACATAGGTAACGAAGACTTGTAACATGATCAAGGGAATAACAATAAATTTAGCAACATAGTTTCAACATTGTCTTGTTTCATCTGAACTTCTTTTTGCTGTATTTTATATATTTGTAAAATATTTAAATAAAGTTTATTTTATGTCTTTTATCCTCCCCCTTTTCCTTCTGTCTCTTTTTCTTCTCTTCTTTTTTCATCTCTTCTTGCTATCCCTTCATATCCTTAATTTTCTTCTTGATCATCTTTTTCATCTTTCTTTCTCTCCAACCACACCAAATGGAATATTCCCTGATAGGGCTTCACACATCTTTTATGTATAATCCTTTTGTTGAGCACCCCATATATCAGAAATATTAATTTACTCTTTCTTTCTTGTCTGATGGTTTCCCTGTTCTTTCTTCTATCTTTTATTAACACTAATAAGACACAGGGAAGGGGTAGAATCCTGTTCTTTTCTTTTTGTCTTACATCGACTCTTTGTATGATACTTTAAGGCAATGGAATTGTGATGTTTCATCTTACTTCCCCTCCCCCCCCATCATAAGTCCTTCAACACAGTTTGGTCCTTTCCAATTTTTCAAATATATTTATTTTATAGATTTTCTCTAGTCTCTTTTATTTGTGTATCATCATAAATACTTAAAACTACTTGATTTTGTTAAAAACCTATTTTATTAAGATTATGCTATTTTGCATTGTTCTTCTTGCACTAGAGAAAAGCACCATTTAAAAGATATATGTGCATTATGTATATAAAATGGTAATAAGCTTAATTATATTTACCAGTTCTTTCTCTGAAGGTGGATGTCATATTCATAGTTATAGTTGATTTGAATAATCATAATACTCAGATGGCTTAATCGATCACAGTCATTCTTTGAATAATGTTGCTATTGGTTTTATTAATTTCACTCTTAATTATTTCATGTATCTTTTTATGTTTCTTTTCTCCAAAAATCTCATAATCAAATAATACATCTTGTTTAGCAATTCCCTATTGGGAATAGCCTTAATTTCTATTTCTTTGCCACCAAAAAACAGCTGCTACAATTAGTTTAGAAAATATAATTTTTTTCTCCCTTTTGTCCTGATCATCTTGGGAAACAGAACTCAATAGTAGTATTCTGGATCACCCTTTTTATTTATTTATTTATTATTTAGTTTTGTGATTCTTTGGGCAGATCTCTGGATTTCTCTCCCATATAGTTGAATCAATTCACATCCACAGTGATTTAGCGTATCATATTTTCTACATTCCCACCAACATTTGACATTTTACCCTTCTACCATTTTTGCTAATCTGATAGGTATAAGATGATACCTGAGAGTTGTTTTAATTTGCATTTCTCTAATTGATAATGATTCAGAACTTTTATAAAATGAGTATTTATAGCTTTGATTGTTTTTCATCCAAAACCTACTTGTTATACACCTTTAACCATTTGTCAATCAGGGAATGAGGCATATTCTTCTAATTTGATAAAATTATTTACATATTTATGACATGAGATCTTTATCCAAGAAATTTTCTACAAATTCCCCCACCCAATTTTCTGCTTTTCTTCTAATCTTGACATTAGTTTTATTTGAACAAAACTTCTTAATTAAGTGTAATTAAAATTATCCATTTCATATCTCACAATGCTCTCTATCTCTTGTTTATTCATAAATTCTCTTGTTCACAATACTAATAGGTAATATTTTCCATATTCTTCAAATTTACTTTTTTGATATTTCTCTATATATTTAATTCAGGTATCCATTTTGACCTTATTTTCATAAATAGTATAAGATGTTGGTCTACACCAAGCTTCTGCTAGACTCTTTTCCGGTTTTCCCAATATTTTTAAAGCAAATGTTTAATTATTATCCAACAATCTTAAATATTTACATTTGTAAATCACAAGGTTGCTATAATTATTTCTTAAAGTATGTTCTATGTCTATTCTGTTCCACTAATCCACATTTCTATTCCATGTAAAGACTTCCTCTGGTGGAATTGGCAGATGAGGACAATTTGTTCCAATGCACATGAGGGCAGGTAAAGCAGGTGTTGTGGAGCACTTAGAGTTTCATTAGACATCAGAGATAACAAGATGATCAACTGCATCTCAAATCATCACCACTTGTTTTGGCTCTGTCCTGCCATTGGACAATGGTATCTCTGAAAGAGAGAAGAAGAATGGTGACTTCGTGCAGCCTTGCCTCACTTAAATCCAATTTGTGCATGAATAAAGACATCAGTACACTATTTTGCCATTTCTACCTCAAAGCCCTATGGCCAAAGTGACAAAGCAGTGTAACACACTGGCAACTATAGTCACAACCCTGCATACATAGGCCTTGGGGTTGATTTCTCATTGAAAGCAACTGTGGAATCTGACATCCCCTGGGTGTCTGAGCAGTCTTATAAGACTCACACTGCTCACCACCATGTGTGAGGATAGTGTCTTAAACACTGTATGCTTACCCAACCCTGGACTGATTATTGCAGCAGATAGGAATCCTACCCTATGGTTGAGATAATAAAAATGTACAAAAACTTCTGAAAAGTTGATTTTGCTCATCATCAGTATATGGAATGTGCACACACTTATAGAAAACACAAAATTCAATGGACCTAAAAAAAGATTAGCTCTTTTTAAGAGAGAGAATTCATTCAACACTTATCACATCCAAATAGCAGCCTTAAGTGAAACAAGGCTGGGAAATGAAGGCCAGTTTATTGAAGTCAGAGCTGGATATACAGTTTTCTGGAGTGGTCATGGTCAAAAGGATAACTGTGAGGCTAATGTAGTTTTGCAATCAAAAAATCTACTAAATAAGCTCACATGCATACCAAAAGAAGTGAGTGATACTCATAACAATGTGATTGCCATTTGCAGGAAAACACCATGCCACCATAATCACTGTTTATGCTCTCATCATAACAAACCCCATAAGTCCAAAAAAATTTATGA
The DNA here is from genome assembly GCA_023553655.1 of Myrmecobius fasciatus. NCBI lineage: Eukaryota > Metazoa > Chordata > Mammalia > Dasyuromorphia > Myrmecobiidae > Myrmecobius > Myrmecobius fasciatus. The sequence continues at coordinate 18,088 of JAJPUD010014114.1, forward strand.
AGTCCTGGGTACTCTTATCAATGTTCCAAAAGAGGACAAGCTTATAATTCTGGTTATTTTTATGTTAGAATAGGCTCAGAGTACCAGACATGGCAGGGAGACCTTGGGAGGAATGGAATTGGAAACAGCAATAGCAGTGGTTATTTAATGTAATGTCTGGATTCTCTCTCTGGAGGATCTTGGTACCAACCCAGGGCCTTGATCTTAGAAAAGGAGTGAAGAGATAGGATCCATGTGGATGGTCAAACATGGAGTCTGTTTATTTCAAATTCTCTCTACCCTAATACCCTTACATACCTATAGCACACTGCAAATTATGCTAACTATATACTGCACACACGGGGACCACATAAACAACTTGCTATTGTGTGTAGATGTCTCTTTGCCAGTTGGTATAATTCTGCTTAAATTATAACACAGGTTGTCACCACCCCCTAACTTCTCAGGAAGGCCAAGAGCCCTTGTGGGGGATGGGGAGTCAAGCCAGACACTGTCAGCAGGTTCCTATTACTGGAGCAAAGAATCTTATACCTTACCCAGAATACCCCACTATCTGTGGCCCTCTACAATTTACTAATGAAGACCTGTGCATCTCATGACCTTCTCATCACCAGCATAGTATTACATTTACCTAAATGCAATAAAGCATCATGGATCCACTCCCTGGCATTTAATAGACTATGTGTTTGTAAGAAGAGACAAGATGTTAAAGTGGCAAAGGCAATGTACAGTACAGAGTACTGGATTGATCATAGACTTATCCCCTCCAAACTGAATATTCACTTTCAACAAAAGTGGTGGCCTCAAGGCAAAAAGACTATTAGAAGAATTAATGTCCACAGATTAGAATGTTTATCTGAGAGGGAACAGTTTGTTGCCAATTTGTAGAGGAAATTAAGCCAAAACATAGTTGGCAACAATGGAGACGAAAAAGGAGTGGGCAGATTTCAGAGATTTGGTGCACTGTGCTGCATTTGCTTATCTGGGTCAGAATTTGCAAACATGAAGACTGGTTTGATGAAAATGATGGATAAATTAAAATACTGTTAAATGAAAAATTGGAACTTCACAAGATCTACCAGCAGGATAGTTCATTCTGAAAAGTTAACATTCAATTACATAGAAGTAAAGAGCAATAGAAACGTAAGAGAAATGCAAGATTCTTAGCACAGTAAGAAGACAGATGAAATTCCATTTTATGCTGATAGTAACAATACAGTGTTTTTATGATACACTAAAGTCTATTTATGGGCCAAAGACCTATGGTGCATCTCAACTATTCTGCGCTAATGATGCCACACTGATGAGTGATAAGGACATGATCTTCCATAGTGTACCCAACAGACCATCATCAATCAATGCTGAAGCTATTGACCATTTACTCAAGTTGAAATGACACTAGGTGCCGATTCTATTCCAGCTAAGATTTATAAGGTAAGGCTTTCATTGCTCATACAAAAGCTGACTGAATTTTTTTCAAATTATAAGGCAGAAGAGATCATTCCCCAGGAGTTCAATAATGCCTCTACTATCCATCATTATAAAGGTAAAGGAAATAGATTGTCCTGTGACAATCAAAGGGGAGGAGGGTCAATCTCTTAGTCACTGTTGACAAGTTTCTTGCCAGAGTCCTTCTTAATAGACTGACCTTACACCTGGAAAAAGGACATCTATCTGAGACCAGTATGACTTCAAAAGTGGTTGAGGAACACTCAATATGTTTTTTACTGCCCAACAACATCAAAAGAAGTGCCAGGAACAGAACAGAGGTCTGTATTCAACCTGTGTAGACCTGACCAAGGCCTTGATACTATCAGTCATGAGGGCTTATGGAATATTATGTCAAAATTTGTTTGCACACTTGTTGCAACCTTCTTAAGAGTTGAAAGTATATGAGCCCTTTGATCTCAGAGGCGAGATGAATGAGGCGGGAAACTCAAGAGTATGAAAAGAGCTCCAATTTATTATGCTGTAAAATCTTGTTGATATGTATTTTTGCAAGCATGATCAGCTTGTAAACAGTAAGCAATCCCCAGTCACCATTTAGTGAAGCAGCTTGTGATCTTTGCGTATGCATGGTATCTGACAATAGGAGGAGAGCCAATCCAGCAATTCTACCAACTTGCTCACAGGTAAGAGGCCCTGTCAAGGCATCCTTGCTTATGAGCAATTTTGTTGTGATGCTCAGACCAAGACCTCTCCTATAGTCACGAATCCATTCTTCCTTGCTCAACAAGGGCATATTTGCAATATGGCAGAAAACTTATTATGCACCACAGGTCAAGATGGACTCTTTACTCCCTCTCAGCACAGTCCCATCCTCCAGTACTCACTGAAAATTATCAGCATAGTCCATCAAATTTCATGATGGCATGTTTTCCTTGGTTGTGGACAATAGATAATGCTTCTGAGCTTTCCCAGTCACCATTGAAGTGAAATAAGACTAAGTCTTTGATCCCATGCTTTTTAGCATGATGTTATGAGCCACGTTATCAAATGCCTTCAGTGAGGACAAATATGTAATTAAAGTCAGGTACTGCAGTGATGTTAAATTTTTCAACTTGAGAAGGCTACATGCCAAACCTAAAGTGGAAGGAGTGTTGGTGCATTTTGTACACTGATGATTGTGTACTCAATGCAGCCTCTGAAGTGCAAATGCAATAAAATATGTATTGCTTCTCTGCTTCTTGTGTTAATTTTGGCCTAACAATTAACACCAAGAAAACACAAGTCCTCCAACAGCCAGCACCACACCATTCCTATGTGGAACCATCAATTACAGTAAATAGTAATGTTTTGAATGTTGTGGATAAGTTCTTTTACCTTGGCAATATATTTTACAGGGATAACACAATGAGATTGACCCATGAATTAACAGAGCAAGACCAGTGTTTGGGAGGCCCTGAAGGATAGCATGGGAGGCGAGAGGTATTAGACTGACTACCAAACTGAAGATCTACAGAGACATTGAACTGATCTCATTGTTGTATGCCTGGGAAACCTGGACAGTATATCAGTGTTATGCCAGGAAACTGAATTGCTTCCATTTAAATTGTCTCAGGAAGATTCTGAAGATCACCTGGCAAGATAAAATATCAGACACTGAGGTCTTTTTTTGAACTAAACTGTCAAGCATTTTAACTATACTGCAGAGAGCACAACTCCATTGGACTGACCAATTGTTTAAATACCAAATATACACTTGTCAAAAAGATTATTTCATGAAGAACTCACACATGGCAACTGCTCACAAGGTGGTCAGAAAAAAATGATATAAGGACATTCTAAAGGTCTCTCTTAAGAATATTACAATTGATTGTATGTCATGGGAGACACAGGCACAGGGCCTCCCAGCATAATATGTCCTCATCAGAGAACGTACTGTGTTCTATGAGCAAAGCAAAATTGAATTAGCTAACAAAAAAATGAGATGTACAAAATTAGAGAAGTCATTCCAAATTTTCATAGGGATTATCTATGTCATATCTATGGCAAGAATATTCCAAGCTCATAATCAGTCACACTATAACTTGACTATAACAGTGATGTCATTTTGGTCCTCTTGGAGAAAGAAGGACAACAACCAACCAACCAATCAACAAGCCAACCAAATAGTTTGATAATTGCAGCCTCATAATACAGTTTAAGATCTGGTACTGCTAAACCTCTTCCCTTTACATTTTTGCCATTAATTTTTAAAATAATCTTCACCTTTTATTCTTCCAAATGAAATTTGTTACTATTTTAAACTCATTTTTTTTGGTAATTTAATTGGAATGACATTGAATAAATAGGTTGATTTTTATATAATTATCATTTTTATTGTATTGACTCTGCCCACATAAAAAATAAATTTTTCCAAACTGATTTTATTTGTATGAAAAGTGTTTTACATTTAGGCTTATTGGCAAGTACGTTCCCAGGCATGTTATGGTGCCCATGATTATTTTAAGTGGGATATCTCTAATTCTTCTAACCAGATTTTGTGGATGGTATATAAAAATGCTAATGGTTTATGTGAGTTTAATTTATATTCTGATACTTTGCTAAATTCATTGATTGTTTCAACTAGTTTGAGTCTAGGCTTTTGAATGTCTAGGGTTTTCCAAGTATATCATCTGTTAAAAGAGATACTCTGATTCATTCAAGTTCTTTTCCTTCTCTTACTGCAAAATGGACAACCTTGTTTCACTCTTGATTTTTTCAGGCTCTTACCTCCTGTGTCTTTTTGATTCCACTTGCTTAATTCAAAGGGCATTTTCCCCCCTCAATCATTTTAAAATGCTGCAATTGGATGGTGGAGATCATAATAGATTCATTTTGTTTTTTTTTTCAATGTCCCCTGGTAAAGGCATTTTATTTTATTTTATTTTATTTCATTTTTTGGTTCCTAGTCACCTAAGGGGCAAACAAGAAAATACACGCTAGCCTGCTATAATGACCTATGGGCTTTTTTTTTTCTGGCAAGCTAAGTCCAAAAACTGATTCTGGCTCTGAATACTATATATTTTGATAACTTGCAACCCCCATCCCTCAACTGAGGCACTTATACAGGAAACCTGATACCTTTAGGCTTGTTTAAAAACTACTTTCTTGGGGAAGGTAAATGGTGCAATGGATAAAGTACCAGCCCTGGAGTCAGGAAGATCTAATTTAAAATTCTGTTTCACACATTTGACACTTACTAGCTTTGTGGCCCTGAGCTAGTCAATCAATCTTGATTGCCTTGGCAGGGGGTGAGGGAGAGATGATTACTTCCTTCATTGTTATTGCTCCTCTGTTAAACACTTGTAGGCTTCAAGACAATCTTCTAGACTTATGCCATTTTCCCTTTCATATTATGGTTCTTAACATCCCGTTTTCTAGGTCAGCTGTTTTTACAATGAGATATTTTCAATTTTTTTCTTTTTTTCATTCTTTTTAGTTTGTTTGACCGATTCTTGATGTTTCTTTGAATCATTAGTTCTACTTGTCAAGTTCTATTTTTTAATGTGTCCTTTTCTTCAGGTAGCTTTGGTATCTCTTTTTCCATTTAATTCATTCTACTTTTCAAGGTGCTATTTTCTTCAGTTGATTTTTTTTGGTATTTGGCTAACTGTGTTTTTTTAAGGAATTGATTTCTTTGGTGGATTTTTTTTTCATTTGACCAATTGTATTGTTTTAGCAATTGCTTTCCTTTTCCAAGCTATTGATTCTCTCTCTTGTACATCACTCATTTCTTTTCCAAATTTTTATTCTACCTCTGTTCTTTGCCTTTTTAAAATATTTTATGAGTACTTCCAAGAAGGCTCTTTGGACTTCAGACCAATTCATATCACTTGTTGAGATTTCCCATGTGTATATTTTACCCTCATCTGAGTTTATGCTTTGGTTCTCCCTGTCACCAGAGTAGCTTTCTATGATTAGGTTCTTTTCTGTTTCTGGCTCAATTTCTTTCTTTCTTTCTTTCTTTTTTCCTGTTTTGTGCCTCTTAAGGCTGTGTTCTTCTACTGGAGTACAGCAAGCACTGTCTCAAGTTTCTTATGCTGCTCTGAGCACAAAGGTCTCTTGGTTTCTTTTTCACAGCAGGGGGTACTCTACCTATGATCTCCAGGCAATAACTTTATTTCCAGGACTGGAAATCTGCCCTTTGTGCTAGTACTGGAGGCTGCACCACTCATCTGCTCTATTACTGAGCAATGACTGAGGGTTTCAGTTAATGGTTTGCTGTAATTAAGACCTTTTCACTAGCTTTCCTAGATACCCTTTGATCTGGGCTGAACATCTCTTTTGCCCCACTGGAACTGACCTTTCTTGAAGTCCTTCAAATCTGTCTTGACTTGGAGAATGGTTTCATTCCATCAGATTTTGCTCAGAGTCTTGGTTTTATGTGTTTTTTGAGGGAAATTGGGAAAGCTCAAGCAGCTTCTTGGCTTCTGTTCACTATCTTGGCTCCACCCTTCACATGACAATCTTAAAGAAGGTGTGGACTAAATTCTTAGGTAATATGTATTTAGAATTAGAATTATCATGATATAAAGGAAAACTTTGAAAATATGTCACTACCAAAATCAATTATTAAGAGGCTAAAAGAATACTTTTAATGAGGCACATTATTATAATGTTCTGACCCATCTTTATGTTTTAAAAGAAACCACATTTTTCTGATACATTTCAATTTAATGCTTTTACCTCTTATATTTGATTTCCCAAAAGATATAAGAATTACTATTAGATTTGACCCATCAGTCTAGCTTGTTTTTATCAGCTATGTCCATAGGTAGATGTTCGTGATACATGCCTTAAAAAGTAGGTCAGGGGCAGCTAGATGGCACAGTGTATAGAGTGTTGACCCTGAAGTCAGAAGGACCTGAGTTCAAATCCAGCCTCATACACTTAATATTTCCTAGCTGTGTGACCCTGGGCAAGTCACTTAACCCCAATTGCCTCAGCAAAAAAAAAAAAATTAGGTCATAATCTCTTCATAATTTAAATCATGGATTATTCTCTGTGTGTGTGTTGCACTTATTATTCATAGTAATGTTTGAAATATATATGAAATAAAATATTCAATATTAGGAAGAAACCAATTATAATAAAGTATAACTATAAAATTATGTGTTCATTGTTCCCATGTTAAGAAGGAAGCATAATTCATTATAAGAAAATTTAAGTTGGACCCTGGAATATAGTGTCCCAATATTAAAATACTGTACCTTATATTATGCCCACAAAGATTGAAGGCACTGGTAAAGGTTGCACTAAAGAGGTATCACACAGAAAATTAATTTACTGTTCTCTGGCACCTATAAGAAAGGTCCTTTCTGTGACTGTCACTTATTTCAGAGGCACAAATATAAAAGGGAAAATATGAGGAGTTATGTGGTCTTGAAAGTAGACTACTATCCTAAGATCTAATGCAGACTCATGTGTCTGCCTGCAGGCCAGTCAGGTGCAGATGTTGGCATGTGGTCCACTGAGGAGCCTACAGGGACCAGAGAGAAAATTTAATTACATCCTAGCCAGGATTTCTTATTCGACTTAATAGCTTTTATTTTCTCATAAAACTTAATGCACCAAATGTGACATGTTAGCCAATTTAACACGGTAGAAATTTCCCAAGAGGTAATGAAAGGGAGGGCCTCAATTTCAGTTATGAAGATAGAGCAAAATATTTGGAATTTTTCACACATGTATGATTCAAAGAGAGATTTCTTGTGGCCCAATTTCATAGTATAAAAAATCATTACTATCAGAGAGCTATTGTTGGTGTTTGTGAAATGAGTTAATCATTTCAAGTCAATTCCCCATGGACAGATGTCCAGAACAACTTGCTGGGGTTACTGTTAACAATTAGAGTATGGGAAATTGAAACATCTCTATATGGAATATATAATCAATGCATTAGCCAATATTTGCCCAAGGCATCAAGAGTACATTTCAATTGTACAACATGGCATTTTGAGAATGTAGAGGTAAAGACTAATTTTAGTTTTCAGACTGATCTGATCTAAATGACCAGAAAATCAGCTCTGGCAGGGTGTTTCCAGATAGTATTATATTCCCCTATCTGATAGAGTATCCTATATCTTTTTCAATAATCCTTGGAGAACAGCATATCAAACTTCATTGACAACGTATCCCAGTGTTTTCAAAACGTCAGGAGTTAATCATTATAATGAGGCACAATTCACATTCTTTAAAATTTACAAAGTAAGTTTATTTCTTTTTCCCCCAGTTATATTGTAGAATATTGCTTTAACATTACAAAAATTTACAAAGTGCTTTTTACATAACTGCCCTACTACATGATTGTGCAAGCAATATCATTTCTATTCAACAGGTGAGATACAATACAATGCAACATGATAAACATTTATTAAGTACCTACTATGTGCCAAATATTAATCTAAGAGTTGAGGATTCAAATAAGAAAAAAGATAAACTGTCCCTATCTCCAAGGCATTAATAATCTAATAGAGGAAGACAATGCACTAAAGGAAGATGAAAGTAGCAGCCAGGGAGTAGTGGGTCCTGGGATATGACCAGGAAGATGGTAAAGTCAAAATCAAACAGAGCAACTAGTGGTTAATGAAAAGAAGACTGGTATCTAGAGGGAGACTTCATAAAGAATTTTACACCACCCTCTAGCTCTCCAAAAAGATAGACTGTAACAATTAAGGGTACCTGTGGGGTGTGCATAGCAAGGCTAATCAATCTCTATGATGATATACTTTCTAGTAAAAACTTTAATCTGGGAAAAGAATGATGAAAATAGTGGTGGCATTGAAATTAAGCAGATTGGCTCATGGTAAGAGAAATATCTATGACTTAAAAGAAGCTAACAGACCATAAATCTAGAAAGGATGAAAAAAGTCATCTAGGAAAAAGCTTCTTAAACAGTGAGTCATATCCCCATGTAGGGTCATGTAACTGAATGTCGGGGTCATGAAATTATGATTTACTATCAGTAAATGCTTTATTTGTATACCTATTTTACATCTCTATATACATGAAGTTGGGTAAAAATTCCTCAAACAAAAAGGTGTCTAGAGTGGAAAAGCCTAAAATTACTCATTTAACAGAAAAGGAAACTGAAGCTCGGAGAATTTGTGTGTTACCCATTATCAAATAAGTAAGTTTTCCAGTTCTAGAAAGTTTTTCACTCCTTGTCTTCATGGCCAACATCACATGAATCAATATCTACTTCCAGCCCTTTCTCTCTTCAAATCCTTCTCCAAGGAACTGTGAATATAATCATTCTTCTTCCTTCCTTCTTTCCTTCCTTCCTTCCTTCCTTCCTTCCTTCCTTCCTTCCTTCCTTCCTTCCTTCCTTCCTTCCTTCCTTCCTTCCTTCCTTCCTTCCTTCCTTCTTTCCTTCCTTCCTTCCTTCCTTCCTTCCTTCCTTCCTTCCTTCCTTCCTTCTTTCCTTCTTCCCTTCCTTCCTTCCTTC
>JAJPUD010014114.1:27419-41667 GCA_023553655.1 Myrmecobius fasciatus
TTTTTTCTTCTTTAAAATGATTTGCTTTTGTAATTACATGATAGATTTCCCCCAATATAATAAAAATTCTTTCAGGTCAGAATCATTTCTTTTTGTCTTTGAATCTCTAGTATCTAGGACAGGATTCTGTAAAAAAGAAGATACTTAACAGATATTTATTGAAATCAAATTAAACTAAGCTCAATTAGAATCCTTTGACTCTAAGTCTCATGCTTTTTTTCCCACTATACTGTTCTTTGATCCATAATTCTCCTACAGTTGCTTTTCACATTGGAACATTATGATCATTGTATCTTGAGAGGAGAGTTGGTATAAAAGAATATTATGGTGGGAGATCTTTTATCATGAGGTAGTGCTAAGAAATACTTTGGCTTTGTTTTTCAGTCAGGTTTTTTAGGGGGAGGAAGGGGTTGTTTTTTATTTTATTTTATTTTTATTCTTGGCAACCTTTTACCATTTCCTTCTCCAGATCATTTTACAAAGGGAGCAACTGAGATAAACAGGGCAAAGTGCCTTATCCAGAGAGTCAAACCTATTTAGTGTCTGAGACCAGATTTGAACTCGGGTAGATGAGTCTTCCTAATTCCAGGACAAGCATTCTATCCACTGTACCAGCTAACTTTAGATTATTTAGATAATCTAAAATTAGATTTAGATTACCTATTAGGTAAAGCTAATCATCCCTGTTAATACAGGAAAGGTGTATAGATCTTAACTGTTTGCTGAGATCAGTGATTAGCTTATAGGTTTTAAAAAAGAACTTTGACAGGTCATTCTTCTTTAATGGTCTTTGGGAAAAGGCAGTAATATATTTATCAACATTTAAAAAGGATGTGGACTTACAATGGATGTACATCTGTGATACCTTCTCTGAATAGCCCAATTGGGAGTAATCATTCCATTCCTTGAATTCTATAATATTTATTGTCTGCCTGTACTGCTCATGTGACATTGATCACATTTTGCCTTGGATTTTGCTTAAATATTTATATGTTTATATCTTATCTGTTCTGCTATATTGAAAGCTCTGGTAGGCCAGTGATGAATTTTGCATTGTTCACTTATTGTATACCATCTTCAATCTCCATGGTTTTCACTGGCAATGACCCCAATATCTCAAGGATACTTCTTTCTCACTTATCCTTCCTCAAGATGTAACTCAAGACTTCCCTGATCACCTCAACTGCTGATGTCCTCCCTCTTTTTCTTATACATAGAAACCTTAAAATTATCATTTTTATTCATTTTTTTCTAGTTATACTCATATAAGTACCTCTTGACTCGCCCATTAGAATGTAAGCTCCTTAGGAATAAAAATTATTTCAACTCATTTTGTATCCTCTTCCATGATACAATTCCTACCATATTAATTGCAACTAGTAAGGGCTATGAAAATAATGTTGGTTGATTGATTCACTCTTAGCTCACTCTTTTTCCTATTTTTTGAATTCTGAATTGTTTTTATTCTGACTTTATATTCTGAAACATAAAAAGGAATAATATTTCCATGTGTAAAGTTGAATAAAAAAGAATACTTATGTGTGTGTATGTGTGTACACAATATTGATATGTATATATGTTTGTGAATTATACTCACATACTCATGCATCATCAATGTTTATTATTTAGAGCTCATTATAAAAGACTATAACAAACCCAACATTTATTTCAAATTTCTCCTAATTGGCCATGTTTTCATCTAAACTTCCTTCTGTTCTCCTCTATGCATTTTCAAAATTGCTTCAATTACCTTCTTTTGTTTCTGCTCTTCTGATTTGTTTATGGCAGTAATGTCCCTTGTTCTACTCTGCATCTTTCCCCATAAGCACCCTTCCTAAAGGCATTTTAAGAAACTTAAATTTTTGTCCATGAAACCTTATTTAAATTATTTGGATTTTTGCAAATGTCTTTATTATAGTAAAAAACAAATATGGCTAATCATCTTCCTGAGTTCAAACCCGGCCTCAGACACTACTACTGTTACTGTAGGTAAGTCATTTAACCCTTTTTGCTTCAGTTTCCTCATCTGTAAAATGTGTTGGAAAAGGAAATGGCACACCAATTCAATATCTTTGCCAAGAAAATTCTAAAAAGAATAACAAAGAATTAGACTCTACTACAAATAACTGAACATTACACCTTCAAACCAGACTTTCAAGAAATTATTACATCTAGCTGAAGAGCTAGATGACTTCAATTGAATTGAGTTTATCAGAGAGAAGTTTGACAGAATGGCATGAGTTTTAGTTTTGAGATCCAGAGGACTTGATTTCAATTCCTTCTTATGTATGGCCATGCAAAAGCCTTTCTAGCTCTCTAAGCTGTGCTTTTCATGTTGCAAAATACAGAAAAGAATCACTAGTCAGTTCCTGAGATAGTATAAGGATGTGATTAAAAAACTGTGAAGAAACTTTAAAGTGCTATACAAATATCTATTATATTTAGGTTTCAAATTATTCCTTCTTATACCCATACTATGTGTGCATGTATATATTATATACAGTGTTTTTATCCTTATGAGTTAGGAATAATCCAGTTCAAACCCAGCTGAAGATACTTAATAAGTGTGTGACCCTGGAAAAGTCACTTAGCACTGTTTACCTCAGTTTCCTCATCTGCACAATGAATTGGAGAAAGAAATTGCAAATCTCTCTAGTACCCTTGGCAAGAAAAATCCAAATTGGGTCACAAAGTGACCCAACTGAAACAACTTAATACATGTTTTTATACATACATCAGTATGCACATATATGTAAATATTTATATTTTTTATTTTGTTAAGAAAACAAGTATATGTAGAATATAGATGTGATATATAATATATGTAAAAATAATGGATTGTGTTGCATAAATATTTAAATGAAACTTACTTAAGTTCAATTCCTGCTATGATCCTGGGCAAATCATTTGATCTATATTTGCCTCATTTGTTCATCAGCTAACTTCTAGGACAATAGTGTGAATGGATTGAGACAGTATTTACAAAGTGCTTGGAAATTGTAAAATGTTTTTTAACTTCGTTATTGATGTTATTAATATATGAATTTATATAATGCTTATTATGTGGCAGGCATTGTGGTAAGTGATTTACGATTATTCTCATTTTACAATATTCTCATCTGATCCTCACAACAACCCATGGAAGATAGATACATTAATAAATCCATTTTACTCATTAAAAAAAAACTGAAGCAAACAGAAGTTAATTGATTTGCCATAGTCACAGAGCTACTAAATGTCTGAAGCTAGATTTGAACTCAAATGATTCTGATTCTTGACTAATTAATCTATCCATTCATTCTCATAAATCATGATTAAAATAAAGGCACCTAATGCTAAGGAGAAAATGCATAATCTTCATAGTTCTTGAGGAAATTTTACAAAAAAATATTCTTCTTTGTGATTCAAAGTTCTATTTTCACATTATTGCTAAAATAATTTTTGAAGTAAAATGTAGATGTTTCATACTATGCTTCCATGCATTAATAGAGTCCACCAATAGTTACCTAAAAAGGAAGTTAAATACTATACAATGAAATCCAGAGATATTACTAACTCCACAGTAGTTTCCATTATTACTGGAAGACTGTCAATTAAGGAAGAAAATTTCACAATTGTCTATTGATACTTTGTTTTTTAAAAATTTAAGATCTTTTATTTTAATCCCCTATTATATGTATGTGCATATTTGTTTTTAATATATGTTTACATATGTGTGAGTTTATATGTATGTATAAATATATATTTAAATATATTTATATAAATTCACACACAAACATGTTTGTATAAATATGCATATATACATTTCCCACTTTTATCTCCATTTGTTCTTATAAAAAAACAGAAGGGGAGAAATGTACTTCAGCAAAACTGGTCAACATATCAAAACAAGTCTAACAATAAATAATAGTCCATATTTGTAGATATCTACCTCTGTACTAGGGATGAATTTTGTCTTCTCTTTTTGGGAACTGTTTGGTCATTATCATTAACCAAGATTCAGTTTCATGTTCTTGTCAATACTTTTTGCATTATGTTGCCTTCGTCATGTTCCTACTCAGCTAATTTCATTTTGCATTTGTTACTTTCATATCTAAATATATCTGTGAAATTTATTCTTCCCTAAATGTATCTTTTGTACCAAACAATAAAAAAACAGGAGGCAAAAAGCAACTCAGCAAAGCTAGCCAACTAGCCAATCAGCTGAATCTGATAGTTTTTCCAGCGTAACTTATATGTGTTCCTTATCACAATTAAAAAGGAATTTTTTCTTTTCCAGAGAATGTGACACCAGGTGAAGTTTTCTCAAAAAGTCTATGAAATAGAGTAGGTCAAACTAGGCCTAAGTCACATGATCCCTATTCCCAGATGTCTACAGCGCAGGAAGATCAGACCTTAGGCCCAGGTTTCAGGAAGTCTCATGATCCCTAGGCCTAGACATCTCTAAAGGTCAGACCTTAAGTCAGCTTAAGGAAGTGATAGGAAGTGAAGTAGCCTACAGGAAGCAGATAACATTGGTCAACAATGGTTACTTTCTTTTAGTGGATCCAGTGAAAAGACTTGGGACTTTCCCTATTTAACCAGCTTTACTATTTCCATCTTGTCAGGTCTAGCACATGTTGGGAGCTGAGATTCCTCCTGGGTATGTTTGGGCCTTTCACTACAAGGACTAAATAAATGCTTTCTCTTTGTACTTGAAGATGATTCTGATTAGTTAACTTTTGGAAAGGAGTCTAGCACCCGTCCCACACACAGAGTCAATCTTAATCATTACACAAAATTCATTAATTTTTTTTAAATTTAAATTATCATAATCTTTATGTTGTTTTCATGATTCTGCTGTTTCATTCTTCATTTTCACAAGTCTTTCCATGATTCTCTGTGGTTTTCATATTCACTGGTCACGCTTGAATATTTTCATGTTTTACAATTTTATTAGTTATTCCCCATTTAATAAAGATCTGTCTGTCTGATGTTTCTTTTACAAGTGTTACCTTAAATATTTTGGTGTGTATAGGCTCTCTAATTTCTTGAGCTCCTTTATACATATATATATACAAAAGAGTTGACTATATGGAACAAAGATAATGACAATATGAGTTCCTTATACTATAAATTCTAAATTGTTTTCAGAATAGTTGAATCTCTCTATAGATTTTCCAACAATGTACTACCATTCCTATTTTCTGTTACTCCTTAAATATTGTATATTCCATTTTTTGCCTTTTTATTTTTCTTAATAATATTTTAAGGGCCCCATATGTGCAAGAATGTTTATGGCAGCCCATTTTGTAGTGGCTAGAAACTGGAAACTGAATGGATGCCAATCAATTGGAGAATGGCTGATCAAATTATGGTATATGAATGTTATGGAATATTATTGTTCTGTGATAAATGACCAGCAGGATGATTTCAGAGAGGCCTGGAGAGACTTGCATGAACTGATGCTGAGTGAAATGAGCAGAACCAGGAGATCATTATACATGGCAACAACAATACTATATGATGATCAATTCTGATGGACATGGCTGTCTTCAAAAATGAAATGTTTCAAACCAGTTCCAATTGTTCAGTTAAGAAAACCATATACACCCAGAGGGAGGGATGTGAAATGTGCACCAAAACATAACATTTTCATGCTCTCTTTTGATGTTTACTGGCATTGTGTTTCCTTTCTCTGATTTTTTTTTCTGGTTGATACGATTTTTCTTGCACAACAATGATAAGTGTGGAAATATGTATACATATATTCAATTTGTCAAGTATTTTAACATAATTAACATATAGTGGATTTCCTGCCATCTAGGGGAGGGATGGGGAGTAGGGGGGAAAAATTTGTAACAGAAAGTTTTGTAAGGGTTAATGTTGAAGAATTAACCATACATATGTTTTGCAAATAAAAAGTTTTAATAAAAAATATTATTTTATTTCTTCCCAATGGCATGTCAAAACTAATTTATAACATTTATTTTTTCAAATTTTTGAGTTTCAAATATTCATCTTTCCTCCCCTCTCCCTCACTGAGAAAGCAAAATGTTTGCTTTAAACCTAAAGTACCATCATGCAAAACTTATTTTCATGCTAGTTATGTTGTGAAACAAACAAAAAAAACAGCCCCTCCCCCCAAAAAAATCCTAAGAACAATAAAAGTCCTTTGGAATTGTCTTAGATCATTGTGTTATTGAGAATAGCTAAGTCATTTACACTTGATCCTTGTACATTGCTTTTACTGCATACATTGTTATCTTGGATTGGCTAATTTCACTTTGCATCAGATCCATGTCTTTCCACATTTTACTGAGAACATCCAGTTAATCATTTATTATAACACAATCATATACTTACATACCTTCTTCAACTACTCTGTATTTGATGGGCATCCCTCAATTTCCAGTTCTTTGCCATCATAAAAAGATCTACCATTAATATCTTTGTACATATAGGTCTTTTTCCTTTTTTGGTTTTTTATCTTTTTGCTATATAAACATAGTAGAGGTATGATGGGGTAAAAGAACATGCATGGATTTTTAAACTTTTCATCATAATATCATATTACTCTTCAGAATGGTTGAATTCACAATTTCACCAACAATACATTAGTTGTGAATGGTCCCTGATGTGATATCAAAGAAAAAGAAAATAAATGGTGAAAAAATTAGTTAATGTCTATAGTAATCTAGTATTTGACTAACCCAAAGGCCCACACTTTTGAGATAACAACTCATTATTTGACAAAAACTGCTGGGAAAATTTGAAATTAGTATGGCATAAACTAGGCATTGACTCACATCAAACACTGTATACAAAGTTAAGATCAAAATGGGTTCATGATTTAGATATAAAGAATGATATTATAAGCAAATTTGAAGAACAAAGGATACTTTACTGTTCAAATCTGTGGAGAAGGAATGAATCTGTGGCCAAAGAAGAACTGGAGTACATTATTAAATACAAAATGAATAATGTTGATTATATTAAGTTAAAAAATTTTTATATGAGCAGAACCAATGCAGACAAGATTAGAAGGGAAATGATAAACTGGGAAAAATTATATTCAAGGGTTTTGATAAAGGCCTAATTTCTAAAATATATCGAGAATTTACTCAAATTTTGAAGAATACATGCCATTGATATGTGGTCAAAGTATATGAACAGACAATTTTCAGATGAAATTGAAACCATTTCTAATTATATGAACAGGTGCTCTAAATCAGTATTGATCAGAGAAATGCAAATTAAGACAGCTCTGAGATACTACTCAGGTATTTCTCAGATTGGTTAAAATGATACGGAACATAATGATCAATGCTGGAGGGGATTGAGAAAATTGGGACACTAATATGTTGGTGGACGAGCTGTGAACTGATTCAATCATTCTGGAGAACAATTTGCAACAATTCCCAAAGGGCTATCAAACCATGCATATACTTTTATCCAGTAGTGTTTCTACTGGGCTTGTATCCCAAAGAGATCATAAAGGAGGGAAAGAGACCCACATGTGTAAAAATGTTTGTGCCAGTCCTTTTTATAGGGGCAAGAAACTGAAAACTGAATGGATGCCTATGAGTCAGATAATAGCTGAATAAGTTATGGTATATGAATGATATGGAATATTATTGTTGTATAAGAAATGATCAACAGGATGATTTCAGAGAGGCCTGGAGAAAGTTACATGAACTGATGCTAATTGAAGTGAGTAAAACCAGGAATTCATTATACATGGCAACAACGAGATTATATGATGATCAATTCGGATGGACATGGTTCATTTCAACAATGAAATGATTCAAGTCAAGCACCAATGATCTTGTGATGAAGAGAACCATCTGCACGCAGAGAGAGGATTGTAGGAACTGAGTATGGACCAAAATATAGCATTTTCAGTCTTTCTTGTTGTTGTTTGCTATCATTTTGTTTTTTCTCTTTTTTTTTCCCCTTTCGATCTGATGTTTCTTATATAGCATGATATTTGGAGAAATATGTATAGAAGAATTGTACATCTTTAACATATATTGAATTTCTTGCCATCTAGAAAAGGGGAAAAGATGGGAAAATTTAGAATTCAAGATTTTGTAAGGGTAAATTTTGAAAGTTATCTTTGTATATATTTTGAAAATCAAAAGCTTTATTTAAAAAAAATAAATAAGAGAGCTAGTGGAAAAACTGGAAAAAGAAATGAGAGTAATGGAACAAAATCATGAAAAAAAGATTCTATAGTCTAGTGAAAGAAGCCCAAAAATATTACAGGAATTCATTAATTATTTGTTCAATTTTTCTTTCTAAGATAAGGTTATTTAGGTTTTTAATTTCCTAATCTGTCCATCTAAGTAACATTTTTATTGATTTTTGTTTCTTAAAATTGTAAGATTTATTCACATATAATGTAGCAAAATATTTTCTAATGATTACTTTTATTTCTTCTTCTTTAGTGATGATTTTATCCTTTTCATTTTTGATATAGAATATTTAGTTTTCTATTTTCTTTTTTAATCAAATTGACAAATGGTTTTATTGGTTTTATTACAAAAATTTCTCAAAATGTTATTTGTTAGGTCAATAATTTGTATTTATTTTTCTTTTTTAAATTTTGAATTTTACTAATCTCATCTTTGTTTTTCAAGATTTCCAATTTGGTCCTTAATTGGGGATTTTTCATTTGTTCTGATTAAGCTTTTGTTGTTGTTGTGTTGTTGTTATTGTTGTTGTTTTTGTTGTTGTTGTATGCTCCATTCATCAATCTGTTCTTTTTCTATTTGGTTGATGTAAGAATTTAGAAAAATAAAATTTCTCCTAAATACTTCTTTTGTTTCATTCCATAAATTTTGGTATATTGTCTCATGATTGTCATTATCATTAAAGAACTTATTGTTTTTATGATTTGTTCTTTGGTCTACTTATTTTTAGGATTAACTTTTTTGGTTTCCAGTTAATTTTCAAATATTTTTATTTGTACTTTTTAAATGTAATTTTTATGTCTTTATGATACAAATGGAATACATTTAATATGTTTGCTTTTCTGCATTTGTTCTTGAGATTTTTATGCCCCATGACTTAGTCTATTTTTGTGTATGTGATATATACTGCTAAAAAAGTACGTTCCTCTCTGTTCCCATTCAATTTTCTCCAAAGGTATGTCATATCTAACTTTTCTAATACCTACTTACACCTCAAAAAACATACAAAACCAAGCATCTCAATAGATTTTAATGCAATGAAACTACTCTCCAGCTCAAAATTGGAAAAACTTAAAGAAAGGTCAATCTCACTTGAGTGAAAACAGTGTTCATCCCAGTTCAAATGGGATTTTAGAAATCCAATGAGAGGGTCTTAATCACAACAAATCAGCTACTGAGACTCTTGGTCATGGCTCAGTATAGGAACAGAGTAGTGGGGCAGCCTCCAATCCCAATTCAAAAGGCAATTTCTGGGAAACCAGAAATTCCTGGAAAGACCCAGCAAAGATACTTCCTGCAAACAAAAAGGGACTCTGCTCAATGCCAACACTCAGAGCTTGATACAAAGCTTGGGACAGAACCCCCTTTATCCCAGGAGCAGAGCTCAACCATAAAAGCAAAAAAAAAAAATACAAAAAGGAAAGTAAAAAATGAGCAAGAAAGATAAAAGAATCTTGATCATAGCAAGCTATTATGGTGAAGAGAAGACCCAAACCACCAGTTTATATGAGGTCAAAATGTCCATAGAATAAATTTCAAAGAGTGATATGGATTGACCTCAAGCCCAAAGAGGCTTCTTGGAAGTACTCATAAAAGACTTTAAAAGGAAAATAAGAAGAGTAGAAGAAAAAAATGAGAAAAGAAATGAGAGCTATGCAAGAGTGAGTTAAGAGCTTGGAAAAGGAAAGCAATTCCTTAAAAAACACAATAGGCTAAAACTAAAAAAAATCCATTGAAGAAAACAACACTTTAAAAAAGCAGAACTAATCAAATGTTACTGAATAAAATCACACATCATAAAATAGAAGGGGGCAAATGGAAGTTGCTGACTCTATGAAACTTCAAGAATCAGTCAAACAAACTAAAAAGAATAAAAAAATGGAAGAAAATGTAAACTACCTCATTGAAAAACAGTCACCCTGGAAAATAGATCCAGAAGAGACTATTTTAAAATTACTGGTTTGCCTGAAGGCCATGATCAAAAAAAGAAACTGGACAGCATTCTTCAAGAGATCATCTAAGAAAATTTTCCTGATATTCTAAAAACATTGAAAGAATTCATTGGTCACCTTTGAAAAGATATCCCACAAGGAAAATCCAAAGAGACATTGTTGCAAAACTCAAGAACTATAATCTCAAGTTAAAAATGATGCAAAGCGCTAGAAAAATATCAATTCAATATCAAGGAGCAACAATAAGGATTATCTAGGATCTGGCAACTTCTACAATAAAAGATCAGAGGTCCTGGAATACCATATTCCAGAAGGCAAAGGACCTAGGGTTACAAACAAGAATTAATTATCTAATGAGACTATCACCTTTCAGGGGAGGAGAAAATTCTTCACTGAAGAGACTTTCAATCATTTCTATTAAAAACAAAATTAAACATAAAATTTAATCTACAAACAAAGGACTCAAAAAAGCATAGAAAGTTAACAGAAGGAAAATATATACTATTAAAGATTAAATTGTTTACATCTATTGATGAGAAAATTATATCTGTAACTTTTGAGAACTGTATCTGTTATTGGGGCAGCAAGAGGTGGCACACATGAATTGAAGATGTGATTGTGAATGAATTCTGATGTGATAATATCAAAGAAAAAGACTAAGGGATAGAAAAAGGATTGTACTGGGAAAATAGGAAAGGGGAAGTGTAATGACATAAATTAGATCACATAAAGAGGCACAAAAGGCCTTATTTAATATAGGGAAAAAGGGAGGTTGTTGAGCATTGTCTGAAGCTTAATCTCATCAATTTTAACTCAGAGGGAATTAATAATTCAATTGGGTATAAAAATGTATCAAGCCCTATAAAGAAGAAAGAAGAGAAAGGTGGGGAATAGAGGGCTAGATACAAGGAAGGGCAGAAACACTAAGAGAAAAAGATCAAAGAAGAGAGGAGGGGTAATAGAAGATAGAAGAAAGAAAGGGTAGAGGGGTTAAAAAGAAAACACTACTAAGGAATAAAAGGGTGGAAAAAGAGAACAAAAGTATATAAAAGGGAGAAAATAGGATGGAGGAGGAAATACAGAGCTTGTAATCATAACTAAATGTCAATGGGATGAATTCTCCCATTAAAGAGAAGAATGGGATGAACTCTCCCATAAAATAGAATACTAGAGTGGATTAATAGTAGAGAATCCTACAATAGATTGTTTACAATAAACATATTTGAAATAGATGCATACAAGGAGTAAAAGGCTGGAGTAGAATTTTTTATGCTTCAGCTGAAGCAAAGGAAGCAGAGGTAACCATTCTTATCTCAGATAAAGCAAAAGTAAAATTAGAACTAATTAACAGAGATAAGGAAGGAAGGTATATCTTGATAAAGGGTACCATTGAATTGAAGTAGTAAGGATACTGTATTATATGCACTGAATAGCAGAGCACCCAGATTCCTAGAGAAGATATTAAGCCAGATACCAGAAGAAATATAAAGCAGAACTATATTAGCAAGAGAACTCCACCTTCCCCTCTCAGAATCAGGCAAATGTAACCACAAAATAAACAAGAAAGAAATTAAGGAGGTTAATAGAATCCTAAAAAATTAAATGTGATAGACCTCTGGAGAAAATTGAATAGGGACAGAAAGGAACACATTTTTAAAAAATATATTTTTTTGAAATTCATTTATATTTAAAACACATTGCTTTATGAATCATGTAGGGAGAGAAAAATCAAAACAAAAGGGAAAAACCAAAGGAGAGATAACAAAAAATGTGAACATAGTATGTGTTGATTTTCATTAAATCTCCATAGTTCTTTTTCTGGATGCAGATGGCATTTTCTGTCCATGTCTTTTGGGATTGCCTTGGTATACTGAATCACTGAGAAGAACTCCATCTTTCATTGTTGTTCATTGCACATTCTTACTGCCATTGTGTACAGTGTATTCCAAATTCTGCTTGTTTCACTCAGCATCAGTTTGTGTAAATCTTTCCAGGCCTTTCTAAAATCAACTTGTTCATCGTTTTTTTGTATACCAATAATATTGCATTATCTTCATATACCACAATTTATTCCACCATTCCACAACTGATGGACATCTCATCATTTTCCCATTCTTTATCATCACAAAACAAAAAAAAAAAAAAAAAAAAAAAAAACAACTGTTACAAACATTTTTGCGTAGGAGGTCATTTTGCCTTTATGATTTCCATGGGATATGGACTCAGTACTGGTACTGCAGGTGAAAGGGTGTGCACAGTTTGATAGCCTTTTGAGCATACCTACCTTTAGATTATTCTCCAATATAGTTGGATCATTTCACAATTCCATTTATAATGCATTAGAGGGCCAGTTTTCCCATACCCCTTCCAACATTTATCATTGTATTTTTCTCTCATATTAGCCAATCTGAGAGGTGTGAGGTGATATCTCAGAGTGGTTTTAATTTGCATTTCTTTATTCAATAGGGATTTTGGCATTTTTTTATATGACTATAAATGACTTCAATTTTGTTATATGAAAATTATTCATATCCTTTGACCATTTATCAATTGGAGAATGACTTCTATTCTTACAATTTTGACATAGTTCTTTATATATTTTAGAAACGAGATCTCAATCTGAAACACTGCCTACAAAGATTTTTTTCCAGCTTTGTACTTCCCTTTGAGTCTTGTTTATGTTGGTTATGTTTGTGCAAAAATTTTAAATCTAATGTTATCAAAGTTGCCTCTTTTTGCCTTTTATGTTCTCTATATATTCTTTAATCACAAATTCTTTCCTTCTCCAAAGATATGACATTATTCTACACCCTGTTCTATTCTGCCCTCATTTTTCTTTCCTCTTTCTCCTCCAACTTTTTTATAGGGTTAGATACATTCCTATATGCAACTGAATAATTGAGTTATTCCCTTGTAGTGCCAAAATTGATGAGATCAATCTTCATACAATGCTCATTCTCCTCTTTTCTTTCTCTTGTGATAGTAATAAATCCTTTGCAACTCTTCATATACTCTAATTTTTCACATTATACCACCCCTTTCCACTTTTCCTGTACTATCTTCTGCCCATTAATGTATTTTAAAATGTATTTTTCTTGGATACCATCACAGCAGAGTACATTCACATCCATACCCTCCATCTATGTGATGCCCTCCTCTGTCTGTCCCAGTAACAGATATAGTTCTCAAGAGTTAAAGATATAATTTTCCCATCTAGAATGTAAACAGTTTTACTTTTTAATAATATATATTTTCCCACTGTTTGCCTTTCTATACTTTACTTTATTCCTGTTTATATAGATTAAAATTTCTCCTTTGTTCTAATTTTTTTCAATAGAAATGATTGAGGGTGGAGCCATGGTGGCAGAGATCAGACAGGAGTCTCTGTAACCTCCTCTAACTTCCCCTCAAACCAACAAAATATGAAGCCTCTAGACTGATTTTGAAGCAAAAAATCCACAATATCTGGAGGACAACACGATTATAGAAGAAGATACTCTGGAAGAACTTCAAAACAGGTCTGTTTTAACTGGGCAGGGGGGTGGTCTGCTGAACCCAGACTACAGCACAGGGAGACCAGGGCAGAGAGCTGGAGCAGGGAGCTGGAACAGGAGTCGGAACGGGAATTGGAGCGTTGTGCTTTTCACACACCTGTGAGTCTTCTGGGGGCCTCTTGGGCCAATCTGTCCTGATTGTGGGCAGGTGGTTTGGAGGGTCTGCCTTTCGTGGGGGGTAGATTGTGAATCACTGAACCCCTTATAAGTATCAGACCTACCTGCCATTACACAGCACCCTAGGGCGATCAATCAATCAACAAGACTGATCAGCACCAGAAATAATTCAATCAGCAGAACTGCCCAGTACCTGAAATAATTCAATCAGCAGAACTGCCCCAGGGTGAACTAAAGCAGAACTGCCCAACACCTGACATAATTCAATCAGCAGAACTGCCCAGTTCTTGAAATAACTCAATCAGCAGAACTGCCCCAGGGCAAACTAAAGCAGCTGTCCCACCTTTGCCTTAAACATACCCCACACCTTTAAAAAAATGAATAAAAAACCAAAAAGAGCTCTCACCATAGACAACTTTTATGGAGAGAGCTCTTTTTGGTTTTTTATTCA